>WJFA01002721.1:0-14909 GCA_009870155.1 Pseudobourletiella spinata | reverse complement strand
CCCCCCCTTTGGTCCCGAGTGAAATAAACTTCGGAGGCTTGTAACTCGGGCAAACCTGAATTTCCGCACCTAGGAGTTTGGCATAATTTATTTTCCTATGTGACCTCTTAAACCCGCATAGTGTCCACTCTGTGCTAGGGGGACATGTGGGAACCCCCCCCTTGTTAGTCTAACTCCATATACTGTGATGTATTGAATACATCCATTGTGAAGAGGGCAAGGTCAAAGTAGTTCATAATGCATTTTACATGCTACGCACTGTACGCATATAAGCACACCTTTTGAAGATTCTTTAGCATAATAAAACACTTGAATCAATCAACAAACATACGGCGAAAACAAAGTTACGTCCCAGTGGTTATTATTATTGTAGGAGCTACAAAACTAGGCATCACTGGCTTCAGAGTACCCCAATGATGTGACGACATAAAAGATATGCTAGCAGCATAACATTTGAGGCACCAACATTTCCCTTTATCATTACCTCAAAGGGTATAGCATTAGTTTTGCTACCCTGGCTTTGAACTAAACAACGACAAAAAACTTATTCAATTCGGTGCATACATGTGAGTAAGATGGTCTGGACCTGGACGAGTCTGTACTGGAGCATATGTAAGACATATATGTGATCATACCGTGCTTATATGTCGTCCTTATAAAACTGAACTGGAGGCCTCCGAACCTTATTATTGGAATGCTAAAAGCTAAAACTATTAGACAACTTTTTCCCCATATTATCAAATCATATTCTTTATATGCGTCAATTTTTCTCATTGATTATATGTTATGTAACCTTTAGTGCTACTGAAGGAGAACGACATTCGACCTCGAGAATCTTCTTTGTAAACTTTCCTTCTCTCTGTAGATCATCTCTGCTACGGTCCTTTAATACTTCTGCTCATGCTATTTGCTGAATGCTCGTTGAGTCATATCACTCAGGGTCATTCTGGACTGGACTAGCTGAAGATACTCGTCCCATTTTGTATGCAGATCCGCAGCTCAAGTTGGTTGGAATACCCAACTTACGGAAGAACAAACTACTGGAACTCTTCGACCATGTGACAGGTCACAGCGTAGATTGTCTAGGTTAGCTTGCTAATCGACTCAGAGACAAGAGAATGGGGCTGGCAAAAATACTGCTTAAATCAAGACCTTGGTTTTAATTAAGCAACATTTGTTCATTGAACTCATGTTCATTTTTTAAATCCATACTATTTGGCACATATCTTCAATAACAAAATTTTTTGCTACAAAAATCTTTTTAGCTTCAGCTTATTTTTCAGCAACATTGAGTCTTGGGAATACACGTAGTACTTCTCATGCCATCTGGTTGGATTACTCACACCCTGGATTTTGAAGCATAGAGCCTGAAATTGTACCGGGAATATTGATAAATTACAATTATCATCGACTGATCTGACCTCAATATCTGTAGTTACAAGTCTGTACAATATTAATAATAAGACTTCTAAGCCGCATTGGAGTTCAGGTATAAACAAATTTCAGATTACACTAGAATAAGAAGAAAATCCTGAAATCGGGTTTTAACCTGTCCATGTTTCTGTTATGTGTCATCCTTTATGGTCGTGAAGGCGTGACAGATATTCGTTTTCTCATTCAGTACGGTATAGAAAAGCTGCAAGGGTTTTGCTAACGTGGGAGTAAATTGCAGCTGCATACAGGTAAGGATTACATGATTTGTATTGGAAAAGTCAATGTTATGAGGCAGTGAATCCGAAAGCTAAACACATTTCTATGAATTCTAGCGAGTCAGTTCACTGTGAAAATTTAAGGTAAACGATGGAGGCAGTTTCACAACTGGATGAGATGGCAAAGAACATAAACTTGGACTTGAAAACGTGGGGAATGCAATGCGGCTTCATCGTAGCGTATCACCCCCTGGATTATTGTAAAACATTAGTGCAGGTACAGACGTTTGACGATCAGTCTGTCGACAAGATGTTGAGTAATGTTAATATAGGATTGTATGGGATTTCGATAGATTGGCTATGAACCTTTTGCTCCTGTGGAGAGTTGGTTTTTCGGGTCGACCTATTTAGGGCTTCCAAACATGTTTCAGTACCGTAAGACGTTACTGAGAATTATTCCATTTGAATAACTTTGGTTCCCTGTGTAATGCATGGAGTGGTATTGTATTCTAGTGCGATATGTAAAATCCGTCGATGGATTTTTCGGCTGCTACAAAGGCTTGTTACCCCGCTTGTGTGGAAGCACCGTTTCATCAATCACGTACAATACTCTGTCAAAAAAATACGCAGCCAACGCTGTGGATGGCACGGATGGTAAGGGTGAGAAGCTGAGCGAAGTACGCATTGGGAAAAGATCCACGTATCCATCCACATCATGGGTCCGGGATGACCCATCTTCTGATGTAGATGTTAGAGCGTTTGTGAAGAAAACAGCTTTGGAAATCGTTTGTGTGACTGGGAGTACGATTGCTGCACATCCATTTCATGTTATTGCAGTGCGAACAATGGCACAGTTCGTTGGTCGTGAGTCAAAGTACACGTAAGTCAGGGTTGATTTCAAAAGTTGTGCCATTTCCTGAAAATACGATGTATGTATTCATTTGCTTGATTGTTTCATTTGTTTACAGATCAATTTGGGGATCTGTTCAAGAAATATTCAACAACGAGGGAATCCCAGGTAATCCTTCGTAAGAGATAACTATGTTCTCTTGAACGGTTTAGGATTTATCATGTGACATGGAAAATTGGATCATAGGATTCTTCCGAGGTTTAGTACCGCGATTGGTCAGTGATGTAATCTACATCAGTATTTCTGCTTCAATCGTTTATTTGGCCGTGCGTCAGTTTGGCAAGAGTAAATTGACGGATCAAGCTGCAAGTATGACTGGGAATGTGAGTTTAGGAGAAACAATGTGCTTTCACGGTAATTGATACTAAGTTTTTACCCGAAAAACAAATTCTTAATTTACGCAGATGGTGGCCAGCTCCTTTTCGTACCCGTTCCAAGTCGTCTCAAATGTTATGATTGTGAACGACTGTGGACTTGCCATTGGAACAGGGCCATACACCAGAATTTACGAGGACTGGATTGATGCTTATCGCAGTCTGAAGCGTGAAAAACAATTGAAGAGAGGCTCGTCCCTTGTAGGGCGGGCCTATACGGGACCGACCTATTTGATGGATGGAAAACTAAAACCTTTTGGTTTCTTTTTCGGCCCTGCACATCCACCGGGAACTGGCTATAGGCTGAATCTATTAAAAGATGGTCTCGCTATCAAAGAAACACCGAAGGTGTTCTAACATCCTCACAAGCTTGAGGGGGTCGATTCCAGTAGTCATTTATTTTTATATACAAAATCTGTGTGTATCTGAATCGCGCAATCATTAAAGAAGCTTCAAATTTTTTGAATACTTCAACGTGCCAGCTATGCTAACTGAATTATTGCAGCTTTGTTTGTGGGTTACAGCAACGGGAAAAAATTGAATGCATTTTGCTGCACGAAAGCTGCATAAGTGGCAGCTTTCGTGTTTTAATTTTGCGACAGCGTGATTTCTGTCTTATCGAAGCGGTAGAATTCTAAATAGAAACTGCAAATTTGCTATTGACAAGTAATAATACTCGCGCTAACACTTTGAGCTTGATTTTGACAGAATAATTAATTACATCCGACACGTTCTTACTTCACGCACAACAATTTTTAACCAGAAGTCTGAGATACGAACCATCTTCTTTGTAGCTGAAGCTAGTGTAGCATTTATAACTAAATCAGGTTTGCATGAATACGGACCCATAAATGGGAAAACTTCCTTTCATTCGGTGCATTACTCGCAGTTACAAGTGGAGCAGCATGAACATATTTGTATACAAGAAATAAAAGAAATTATAAAGAAAATATTGACTCCTAAATTGAAAAAACACCAAACTAATAGCGATACTTAGTAGAATAATCCTTCGGGGAAACGACCAAACCACGGCCTTTTCGGGCACCACGATATACCGTCTCAAGAATGTCTATCATTTCTTGTTTGTCTTCCAAGGCCCAGTTGATTTTATTGTTGTTCCCAGTTCCAAGATCAATCATGATGTGCTTGTTACGAAAGAAGAACATCACCGTGCATGGATCGTATAACTCATACCTAGAAAAGAAATATAAGACTGTGATCCATCGGTATACACATGGAACTCTACAATAAACTAAGGCGAACTCCCAACTACAGTTGCGGTGAATTTTCAAAAAAAAAATTTTGTCGGTCCCATCATAGAGGGAATTCTAGGCTTCTATCTATATCCTAAATATTTATAAGACCAGGACAGAATACATTGAGGGCTTCACAGAGCGTTTAATAGTGAATGAACTCACATTTTGTTGAAATCTGGTACTTCAGTAATGTCCACGAGATATACAACAGCATAATTTTTTACTTTCTCAGCGATGCCATAAAGCACCTCGTCCATCTTCATGCAGGTTGGATCCCAATCATGACCAAACCGTATTACCTACGAAAAATGCAAATATTAAAGGAGACGGAAAATAGGAAAACAGTTTGAACACATTTTGGTGCCAACATCTGCCTGGCCTTACCACAACACGGTCCTCTTCACTCAAAATTGCCTGATCCACTTGCCACCCATTGTGGAGATGCGGTAGCATGTACGACATGGCAACAGATTATTTGTACGACCGCCTGAAACGGAAACAAACAAATGTATTTAATTGTTAGCTTATATGAACTCCGAGAAAGTATGTATAAAGAAATAACAGAATATACTGGTCAAGAGAAGGTGGTGAGTGGTGACATAAACATCACAAAATTTTTGAACAACAGTTTGAAACTATAATCCACCGATATCATGCTCCACTCCTTCAATCCCAAAGCTAAGACTAAATGCAGTTATATGATTTAAAATACAAGAAATTATTACCTGCTGGCTGAAAATCCTTGGAGAAACCCAGTCAAAATTTAATTTGTAGATGGAACAAATAAAATGGGTAGTACATGGAAAACATACATACGAAAGAAGCCGCTCAGACGTCATGTGAAGTCTTATAATGTGCCTTCCACCAATACAAACTCAATACTTTTCTCCCCTTGCCCCACATTACATTCTGCATTCTATAATTTGTATTGTAATTTGTAATTGTAATATGTAATGAAAATGAAGAATGTTAACGTCAACATTATCAATCATCTCACTTTATCTAATGAAATAAAATAAGTTATAATTAATTGAGTACTGAGACCAGAACTTTCAGCTCACAATTATAGATTGTTGATTATGATTATGATTAATCTAATCCAAACCAAGCAGAAAGTTTTCCATATTCTATGTTGTTATAAGAAACCATTGTTAGCATTTTCCGGCATGGAAGTTAGCCACTGCTAAAGGAGTGTAATGATTTCATGATTATGACGCCCGAACTTTGTTTGCTTTTGCTTGATTCTTATTTCAGTCTACTCGAGCAATCTTGATCTTGTAGTGTTCCTCATTTAGTTGACCAAGCACGGACGCCCTGAAGCGACTAACGCTTGCTACGTGCGTGACTTCACAGGTTGTCAATGTCAACTATGTCAAACTGGTGTCACATAATTAAAGGAATGCGCAGCATGCAGAATTACTCCCGATTTCCTGCAGTGAACGTGTGTCCGTGCATACACTACGACTGCAGGTTGCCAGTTGCCATCAGCATGTTTTTTTTAAAAAAATTCTACGGTATTTAGATTTTCAGGTTGTCATAATTTCCACCATTTGAAAATCCCTATAAATTTTACAGTTATATAATTCTTACGATATATAAATTTAGGAGGTTTTTCAATCCGGAAATATCACGTGCGTGCTACATAATAGCTTGAAAATATTATACTGTGTATACATATTTTCAACAAATGCTGTCAAAACTTTATTTTAAATCCAATTATATGGCTCTTTTGAGTTTTATGGGCGTGGTAACCTGTCAAAATAACTTCAATGATTTTTGAAAATATTGCAACGGGGAGGGACCTCAGAAAGACAAAAGATTTACATGTTAAATCCCATAAGAAAATGTCTATTTCGGGTTTCGTGAAAATTAATAGTAACTTAATTATTTTTGCAGGGCTAAATCGCGCTGGGCGCATGGAAGTTTGATGCTTTCGTGCGTTTCAATTTTATCAGCGCTGAAAACGATGGTGCACATACCATTTGAATATCTCGATAAAACGCTAACGTGGGGTTTCCTCGTGTGTGTTCGTCAGACCGTTTATCATTTTGAACTAAAGCATACAAACATGCAAGGCATACAAGCATACAACAATTCAAATAACGATGTTTTAGTAACTAGACTGGCAGCGGAAAGGAGGCTATTTTAGGAGCTAAATTGTATTTTCCGAATAGATTCGCAAGAATACTAAATGTTGCGTTTGCCTTACTAGGGATTACCTTTTATCCCACCGAAGACATCCGTGGATCTTCTGCTTTTAGCGGCAGCCCAAGATTTTCAAAGTCTGGACGAAGCAACGAAAAAAAAAGTTACAAATATTTCTTGTCTTGAAGTTTAGGTTGATCAAAGTTGGTCATGTCAGTGAAAGGTGGAAGCGACGACTCTTTACGCAATTCATTAGGGAATTTGGATTGTTCCAGTGTACCTACAGAAATACAAGTTGATTGTCTACTTTGCTGGAAGTCTACGAAGGCGGATAAAATAATGAGCATGTTGACTCCAATCCCAAAGAAAAAAATTCTTAACGCTTTCTGGATAGTTTTTAAAATTCCAGGAGCACCCCCTGATGCTTTACAACACAATTTGCCTTCCCATTTTCTTTGCTGCCCGTCATGCTGTTGCACCCTTTTTGACGCGCTCCGTATCCGTAGGGAAATCGAAAGATTGAATGAGAGCCTGGAATGTCTTGAGAACGAATTGAAGAATAAATTCAACCGGGGACATAAGCGATACAGCTCTAAGCATGACATGAAGGAACTACAGCATGTTCGACAAGCTCTTTTGAACCGTAAGACCGAATTTGATGATGTTTGAACAGAGTAGGCATTGTCAGAATTATAAAGTGTAATTACATTATAACATAGCATGCTCTTATAGGATAACAATCTATTCTAATTTTTTTTTCTTGTTTTGTAGACATTAATGGATTAGGAAATCACTCTCAAGCAGAGTTCGCCCGCGAAACTGACGATAAGTCCGACGGGAGAACTTTGCCCATTGGTTTAGATGCTGATACTGCCGTGACAGCAGCCACTTTTGTAAATGACTCATTCTTTACTACAAATGGGGAGGTAACAACTGAAGAAAACCATGATAGCGATACTACTAATATCTTCCACAGCGGCAAAGATTCTAACCTTTCAGTTACGGCCAACAAGGCCTCATCAGAAGTCAAATCACCTTCACATTCTCCACGCAAAGGACCAATATTGAGGTATTCCAGGAGACTATGCAACCACAAAATCAGATCTACTGCTGTCAAGAGCCCTCGCAAGACCTACCCACGAAAACGTGTTAAATGCAAAGGTCAGATATTGTGGTTTAATTGCTCATACTGCAAGAAGGCGTACGTGAAATCAAATTTTAAGACAGAGGAGGGCGATCACGTTTTTAAATGTGATGTAGAAGAATGTGGTCGTGAGTTCTATAACTTCAGCGTTTTTCAAAAGCATCATCAGCTTACTTGTCCGATGAAGCCGAGTGTAGAGGCCCTGCGATGTGAAGAATGCGGGAAACAGTGTAGTTCCTTCCAGACTTTGGAGCGGCACAATGTCTCATTTCATACCAAGAAATTTGAGTATTATTGCGAAAAGTGTGGACTTGGACTCGTGAGCAAAGGCGCTTTGAACCGACACATGCTATGTCATACCAATGAGAAAAAGTTTGAATGCAATATTTGTGACAAATCTTTCAAGAGGAAGATGCAGTTGAAGTATCACGTCATGCGGCACAAAAACGAACTACCATACATGTGCGACAATTGTGGAAAGCGGTTTCTTGACCCGCAGAAACTAAAGCGACACTCCGCTTCTCACTCAACAGACCGACAGTATCCATGTCCTTTATGTGATAAACTTTTTGCAACGAAAAACTATGTGTATAATCACATTTATTGCACACACAAAAAGCTACGGCAGTCCCGACGGAAGCCAGTTTAGCACCACGACAGTGAACGGAAACAACCCTAATAATATCACAATTGTCACCGGAGATGGATGTTTATCGGTGTGTGTTTTACTCTGTGACGTGTGACAGACTCTATGAGCACACCTCATGTGCAAGTGATCAGTGATGAAGGGTCGAAACTCGTGAATGAAGTAGCAAATCTGATTCCGATCTGATCACTGCGCCAGACTAGATGACCTCAAGGTGTTTAAAAATAAAACTTGCATTGATTTTAAATTTATCTTATCTAGTGTGGTTTCGTTGGGACGTGCAGATTTTAGAGTCCTACACCGTGAGCGGGTTAAGTTTGATTAGGCATACAAATTGGTGCACAGTGGGGAATTCAAAGTTTGTCCTATACTAAAGCACTGAGCTATTTCGTAGCAAAAAGGAAAGATTTCTGCATCATGTTGGCCGATTGTTTACCTGTGCTCAAAATATGAGGCCTTCTTCGAGTTGGAAGGCTCTCTACGTCCATGTTTAATCGTTAGTGAAGTCTTGGATAATCACTTTATACGATTATATTATAGCTCAAATGATCTGCTTACCCCTGCTGTGATAATACATGTATAACACATTATGTATTACTTCGGAGTTGACTTCAATGAGAATCATATTGGATGAGAAAGTAAATTCCAGGTCATAGCATAACAGGTCCTAAATTGCTTCCTCTGTGTATCTCACCGTTGTCCACATGTCTCACTATTTTGCCGATGTTATAAAAGCGTCTTGTGCTAGTAAGTCGGCAGCAATAATCAGAACTGATAGAAACGAACTACTGATGCTGATTACCGGTGATTTCGCACCACATTCACCGCATGCAAGCGTAGAGATGCAGAACGGTCCAGGTACGCATAAAATTCGCACCTATTTACACAGGTACAGATCCAGGTATCAAAATGATACCTACCTGAAAATACCTCCGGTACCTACTTTTCCATCACAGGCTGCTCATTTCACCCTCCGCATAGCGAATGAGCTAGCGGAGCTTGCGACTGCATTCATCTTAAAGAAAAGGATCGCAGCATAGCCAATATCATCACTCGGCTGGATGTCTACCAAGCCTACACACGGATGTACGCCACCAACCTAAAATTAGGCTGCCCCCGGTTTCGCAGACCATGACATGACGCAATTGCCTGATGACATAGTAACCATGGTACTCACAAGGAACATTGTCAGGTGTCCGCAGCGCACAGCGCGAACACCCTATGCAGCGCAAAGCTTATCCGTAAAAATTCCCCCTCGCGATGCAGTAGGTGCGGAAACTTTGACCACACAAAAGGGTCACAAAATTTTGGGGTCAATTCATACAAAAGGGGAACTACGTGCCAAATGAAAAATCCCATGTTAAATCCCTTAAGGATTTTCCAGTTTCGAATTTCGGGTCGTTTTTTAAAACAACCGTACAAATGACTCTGCGTCACTGTACCTGGGTATTATCCACTTTGATAGCTAAAAAATAACCTTTCTATTACTCTTTCTGAAAATGTCTCCGCATTCTGAGCCAAAAAGTCCCGAAGCAAATTTTTGGCCCTATGTCACTATGCTTATTAATGGGTACCCACTTGAAATTCAAAACTGGGAAATCCTCACGGGATTTAACATGAGGTTTTTCAGTCAGCACGTACCCCTCTCTCTGCTACTAATGACCTCAAGCTTAGTGACCCTCCAGAAGGGTCGAAACCGAGTTCCCGCACCTACTGCTTTGCAAGAGGTAATATTTATGGGTAAGCTTAGGGTGGATAGCTTAGGGTGTCCGCGCTGTGTGCTGCAGACACCTGACAATGTACACCTTGTCAGACGACATATTTCAAGCAGCTGTGAAATGAATTCGCATTTTTTTGGAAAAAGGAGGTACAAGCAGGTATATACCAGGTATTTGACCTGAAATACCTGGTATATAGAATTTTATTACAATATTTAATCTAGAGCTCGGATGATGGGTTATCAGTTATCATTAATTACGAATTACCCATTATAGTGGGTAATGGGTATTCCAGCAACCTATCTGTAATGTAATATAGGTAACGGCTACTTCGAAAATTTGTATTAGATTGGGTAATGGCAAATACAAACTTGAACATCAGCTACGAACCAGTATTTTTATAGCCGCGTTTTACAAAAACTGAACTTACCAGCGGTCAATTGAATAAAACGCCAGGATCGCAACTAATGTACCATTAATATAGAATGTAAGTAGTTTGGAACGACGAGCGATTGAAGGGAAAGTCTGTAAAACATATCACTTAGAATTTCACTTGACAAATGTGACATCCATCCCACTCAACTATTTACTTATAATTGGATACTACTTGGTGAAAGACCGTAGAGATGAGATCGAAACACCTACTGAAATCTAATTTTTTAAAGTAAGCATAAGGGATTATGGGATTCGGAAGATTTCTAGGAGCGGTTTAAAGATTGTTAGCCCACTCTTCATTCTTACGTGTCATTCAGTAACAATTTCAACTTGATTTCAAAACTAACCAGACGAGAATATCACCCCCACGTGCGTTGCAATGGATAATGTAATTAAAATTACCGTTGCAAGCAATGGTTAATGGGTAATGGATTGGGCATAATGAGAAATTCTTGTTAAATTAATGCCTATTTTTGAATGGAAAGTCATCAATTTTGCGAAGTAATGGGTAATATGAGTAATGGAGAAACTCGAAAAAATTATCTGCAATGGGTAATTTGTAATGGTTCGTGATGTAATTACCCCAGCTATTTTCATTTCTCTGAAACTCGTGGTTTCTAGTTCCACACAGCTTCACACAAATCGACAACCGCAGGAGTGAATGAATGATTCATATCAAAACAACATGAGGGGCGGAAGAATCCCTGCAACTCAGAAAGTCGAGTCTACAAATTTCAGTATCGCTATCATAAATAAAATAATTTCTCTCTTCTCTTCTCTTCCCTCTCTCTCTCTTCTAACTCTAGAGGGGTTGAAAGAAGCTCGGCGGGCTAAGTTCAAACTAAAACGTATGAAATACATCTATCGCGTTATAAATCGTCCTTTTTGCACTGTTTCAACTAGTAGGCAACAGCCAATGATATCCCATTGTTTTTTTAGTGCCAGTGTACATTTTCAAGGTTGCGTTTAATTCAGAAATATCGATTTTGAAGCATTACAAGAGGTCGATGTAACAGAAATTTTGTAAAAATAACATTATCAATTGGCCTATGTATTCTTTTGTTCCTGTGTACGGAAATATTTTAGGGGATCACATTGGGATCGAGAACAACTGAGGGTGGCCTTAAGTGTGACATAACAGCGTGGAATAGTACCTCGCAGAGGAATACAAGTAAGCTTATTCCAAGTCCTCCGTATGCAATCCATAGCACCGGCTCAATGGTATCATACGATAATGCGTGGAACTCATTAGAATCGTCCTCATCGGTCGTATCCCCGCCCCACTGATCAAAGTCACTCATGGTCTTGGCAAATATGCCGTTGGCCCGGAACTGGATGAAGACGGTGTCGAAGTAATTTTCCAAAAGAAAGTCAACATCCGACCTCATGGCCCATCCCGTCGGTCCGAGGAGAATTGTATCTCTAGAGGTATACAGGCGCGGAAACCGCTGGGTGAAGTTGCTGGACGTATCTGATATCTGCCCAACGATGTAGTTGGTCCGTAGCTTCTCTGCCACTGCGCAGTTTCGCGTGCGCCGCACATATGCATACACTAACCATAAACCACCTCAAAGTCTTACCACAATGAGCTCCACAGGGCAGTCATTACAGTTGACAATTACCTTTAAGATCCGGTGGTTCTTTATATGATGGATCCTCATTCAAGTCGACCGCCATCTTGTACATTTGCTTCTCATCAGCCAAAACGGAATTCCTTATCATCTGTAAGATTCTCCCAGCTTAACCCCAAATGCACTTTTACGAGGATGAAAAGGCCTTACCTTTGAAACCAATGGAGAAATTGTAAACTTCAACTTGCGTTTCACAAGATCATAAGGTGACACGACGTAGGACTCTCGCGGGGGAAAGGTGAGGGAACCGATTAGAACCGATTTGTAGGAGCAGCTCATGATCAATGTAGTGTGGAGCCACAATCCAGTCAATCCTATAACAGCCAACCTCCGAGATAACTTGTCTAAGGTAATGCTCTTCTGAAGTACCGGTCCCACCATTTGAATCCAGGGTACGTAGACATTTATCTGTGTCTGACGCTCGCGGTCGAGGTTCAGTGCGACAGTGATTCTTTGCAAAAATTGTGTAGCTAGCACAGTGAGGACTGTCGTGATTCCGAGGTACATCCAAGTCGTCTGGTCAAATGGTTGAATGAGTGTGTTAAATCTTGGTAGAAGTTTGGGGACCGGGCAAACGGCAACGGCCGAAATCACCACGAACGACGGTGTATATTTCAAACCCTGACCAAGTTTGTTTCACCGAAATTAGAGTAGATTATGATATTCTTTAGATCATTTTCACACTTACGGAAACGAAGCCAGCTGACGTGAACGCAAGTCGACCAATACCAAAATCGGCTTCCTTCCTTACGAGGTATCCCATGACTCCGGTAGTAAGATTACGTATAGATTCCTCATCAGAACTAATGCTCTTATTTGTTTCGAACACTTCCATTTGTATTTTGAACCGCCTCTGAAATATCTGGCAAGGATTAAAATTGTCCGTGAGGCGAAAGTACCGAATACGGGAGACGATTTTTGGGTTAAATGGTCACCTTTAGCATTTCGCCATCTATGCCACGAGGTGGTTGTCCTGGTTTCACATATAACATTGGTAGAATGTCCATGCTGGAAGCGCAAAATCGAACTTTCCCGCCAGGTCTTATGTATTTGAGATCTAAATCCATCGAAGATTTAAACGTGAACCCTTGCTCGGTTGACCAAATGTTTCGGAGCACTGGTGTTCCCCCTGGGAGCCAGTTTGGGGTGAATGTAGTGGTCTGAATCATTCGAAAAATATGTGAGTGCATTTTAACTATATTAAGTAGTATGCGAGCAACATACCTCGTAAAAGACAGTTCTTTTATGAACCAGTGACCAAACGGAGTCATTGACGGCATCTAACCTACGAATGAGTGTAATGTGACTTGCTAGCTCCCGAACAACCTCTACTGCGAGGTTCATGACAGGCAGAGTGAAACTGTCCGTATCTTGTTCCTGGTAGCTGACGGGTAGCGCTGAGAAGCGCAGTGGGACACTATCGTTAATAATTTTGTACAAATGAGCATCTGAAAAATGAAAAACCCGCTCAAGCATCAGTTTCCAACGTATAGAAGTGTGCATACTGTTAGTATCAAAGCAATGGGTTTCTACCTCCAACCCTCTGATCATCAATATACAGCAATGTTCGTCTCTGCGAGAGGAGCATACCATAACCGTGCATCATTTTATAGACGATTTGAGCGTCACTTGTGCGACAAGTGCTGAAGGTGAGGCAAACTGCGATGATGGTACTGCAAGTGAAACCAGCAGCGCGCTCACTGTATTTTTGTCTCTTGAAACCCTCGAGGGACATCTTTCCCATCGTAATGCTGTAGTAGGGGTATGATAGATCCATCAACCAGCGGTTCATAGTGTGGGAAAAGTAAATGTCTTGAATAAGTACGAGCTCGCACCTTGGAAGGTGGTTGTTTAACATGTCTTTGAGTAGCTTCGACAGTGTACCGTGCCAATCTAAATTAAACCTTTGGTTGTACAATATCTCCAAAATTTCAAAAGGACATTGGATTCGGAATTACTTACATTTTGACCGCAGATACGGTAGCGCCTCCGTCGTTGTCGGAAAAATTTCAGACCCAATGAGTGCCCATAACCAGTACCCCAAAATACGCATTGTGGATGCCAAAAAGTTAATACGGACTGAACTCTGAATAATAAACATGGTTTTTCCTTGTTGCCAAATGTAGATATGGAACACTAACTAAGTGAGGCCGATGCAATAACGGTCCACTGCGCATCTTATTAACCGGCTGTCCTCACACAAGGAGTGGTAATTGAGGAACACATTGCAGACCATCTTGTATTAATGTTGTATCAGTAGCAATCGCTGAAAAATGCTAATGATCGTCTACGTTACACAGTGAGGGTTAGACCAAACTAGGAAACCACGAAGAAGACTGGATCGACTCTTCATTTTACAATTGAAATTGCATGGCTGGCAGCCGGGACTGAGTATCGGAGGATACCGCAGAACACTAACTTGACGTATGCCGCTGAAATACATAATTTAGAGGATCACCGGATTGAAAATAGAATTTCGGAGTTTCATGGTGGCATCTATTGACCACATTTGCATGCATGCTCACGATTTTTAGCCTACTTCGTTCTCAACGTAGATGATGGTATTAAAATTTGAGTGGTGTTTCAATTGCTGCACGAAATCCATGTGTACCGGTCCATGTTACATCTATCGCATACAGCGGCATACCTCTCTGAAACTGGTCATCAGCTCACCAAAAAACAAGGCTCGTTTTCTTTTCTTCCAGAGTGAAGGTTAACAATGGTATGGGCATAACGCATAACAGAGACGGCGAACGAATCTGTTTAAATACAAAGAAATTCGGCAGGTTTGTGTTATAACTTGTGAATTTGTAGATTTTTAGCGAATCTCAAAACATATGGGCTAGTAAGTAATGTATCAGTCCATATCTTTTCCAATGAAGCAAGGATTTTTTAGTATATTGAGTAACTTCAAGAGGTTTCGACCTGAGTGACACGAGTACTCTCAAATTTTAGAAAATTTGGTACCAAACGATTCCTCTTGACGAGTACTTTCCGAATA
>WJFA01002720.1:0-14912 GCA_009870155.1 Pseudobourletiella spinata | reverse complement strand
CATGAGAGCCCGGTCTGGCGCACTCCTTTGAATTCCGGGGACTCCCCCATAATGGTCGGTCACATATGGTCACTATGGTGAGTGGAATCACTAGGATTGGACAAGTTGTGGTGAAGCCTCAGTACTACTCCTCACTTGGAGAAATGACCACTTTCGTCCATGTCTCCGGCCGTATAGGGGAAATGATTGTTTCTATGGATCTGTGTGTGTGTGTGTGTGTGTATGTGTGTATGTGGGTGAGTGAGTGTATGTGTTTGAAAGGGTGTATGTGAAGCGAGAGAGAGAGAGAGAGAGAGGTGGGACACTTTTTGCAAATCCCATTACATGGCTCGACTACCACTTTTATGGGGGAAACTACTGAGTGCGTGCGGAGTTGGAAAATCTATAGCCAAAGTAACCCCCCTTATGACAATTCTTTCTGCTTGACTTTTTTACGACAGGAATTGCCAATGGAGGGGGAGTTTAAGGCGGATCGATGGTCTTATAACTCTGGGACCAAGGAAAAATGGCCCATGTTTCTCCATCACTCTCCTTATTGTAATTTATACTTAGGACAAATTTGAATGCACCACGTGTGTAATCTAGGACACGCACACGGACACATATACACAATCGCGAACGTAAATGCACAGGCACGCGCACGTAAACACAGATACACGGACACACGCAAGGGCTCACGCACATATACCCACACATATATAACCACGCTCTCTCACGCACACACACACACACACACACACACACACACTCACAAACATCTACGCACAAGAACACACAATCCCGCGTGCGTAAACACGCACGTGCACACACATAGGCGGCCCAATCCCAAACACACGCACACTCATACACTCTGATGCTGGCATATGTCTTGAGCCTCTTCTCCGCGCACAATGCTATCATGCGGCTGAATGGATGGGGAAACACTCTGCAGACCAGGAGTTAGCCCCGTCACAGCAGAATGGAATGGCAGAGCGGCAGACGGCGAGGATTCTGATAATAATTGGCAAATCTGGCCGTTTACAGCTCGAATACTCTCCACATCTGATTAGGTCCTCTCTACATCCTCCGCCCTGTTCCACGTCCACACACAGAGGATATTACGTCCCCTCTTTTAGCATTCAAGGACCGTCCACTATTGAATTAAAATTCAGTCTACTTGATATGCCCTGCTCGGGGCTGGGTCTCTTTAGCTCCGCTTTTAGAACAGAGTTGAGAGTTTCCTACCTCTCGGGAGCATCATGTGTAGCTTGGAAGGAGGGGGACGACGAGGATGATCAGATCGGATGAGAGATCCAGCCGACATCCCTCCTTTGAATTCCTAAAATCCTCGTGTCCAACTCGGCTTGGAATGGACTGAGGCGGTGGCATGAGAAGTGGGGGAAGCGATTATGAGACCCACCTCCACACTGTATGCACTACACCCCTGCTTCCCACCCCCATATCCAACTCCTCCGTAGCTCCGGCCGGGAGAATTATTTCAACAGCTCCCACTTCATCAGCCCAGGGTCGTAAAATATGGAATGAAATGTCCTCGTCCTAAAAACTTTGCTGACACAGGGGAACCACCATCTATTCATCCCTCTCCTTATGTATCCCCCATGAATTTGAGCCGATAATAATAATGATAAAAATATTACTACCTAGGATATAACAGCAATGGCTTGACAAACTTTGACCAGGATCCATATATTTATCCTAACTTATGAAAAAGGAAGGATAATGTGCACGTGACGGTTTCATGCACATCCTTGCGCCTGCGTCGAAAACAGCCAGTCCTACCGCCCCCCCCATCACAACTAGAAAGAAAGAATGTCATCCATTCCGTCCCTGTGGCCTCTAGAAGTGTATTTACCACTCTGCCCGGGTCATTTCACATAATAATTTTCCCAATTAAGTATGGATGGGGAGTTCCCAACCGGGCTTCCCCAAGTATTTGCGGCCATTTCTTGAGATGGCTTAGCCCGTAAGGCCCTTAATGGGCCCTCGCTCTCTCATTCCGTTTAACTTGGATTAATGCCTTAAATCTGTGTCCCCGCAGAAAATTCCCTAGTCTAATCTCCCATTTCTGCGTTGAGCCTCTCAGTGAGCGTATTTGTGTATGTGTGTGTGTGTAGTTCTGTGTGTACGATTGCGAGTGTATGTCTGTGCGTGTGTACCCGCAATTCTCCGCATCTCCCGCCTCTGTTCCTACCACAGAACCCTTGCCTCCGACGCACATTCATTATGGGAGGGAAATTCTGAGAAACTACTGCCTGCCTCCCTCCCTGCTCGCATCCAGAACGCCCGGCTTAGTCACTGTCTCTACCCGGCGGACAATCGCACAGGCTGGAGAAGAAGAAGAGGCAGAAGAAGAAGAAGAAGAAGACAGAGATAAGGCGGGGAATCCCCAGAGCTCAACTCTGGTTTACAACATGGAGAGCGGGAGAGTGCGTGTGGAGGGAAGCGGATGTATAAATAAACTTTAGTTTTTTGGGACCGGACTAAATAGACGGTATGTTGGTGGGGAGGCTGCCGACATCTTCCCGCTCCTCCTTAGCATCCGTAGTGAGTAAGTGGCGGTGGAGGGATCACATAAGGTCTCACGGCGGGTGCAGGGAAGCACACTACCATTCACATGCCCACGCACACGCTCACAATCCGCATTCACACACGCCTCACATTCATGTACACACACATTCTTCGCACGCAGGCACACGAAGAAGGAGCCGAAGACTTGAGGCCATATGGCGTCATTTTAAAATTTTATTGTACATTTACTTCTAATGAGATCCATCCTTGAAATCTTGTCCCTTTAAACTCCCTTATCTTCCCGCTCTCACTCAAAGTGAGTTGGGATCGAGAGCGTAGGGAGGACTTTCTCGAGAGGATGTTGATGAAGATGAGGAGGAAGATTCAAGGCTCTTTAGTTACTTCCATCCCTTTCCTACTCCTCCTTGTCTCGCCTGAGTTGTGCACCCGACCCCTCCCCTCCCATGCTCAACCTCCTCCACTTCTTGAGCACTTTCTCCCACACTCAAGGATCCTTAGTTAGTTGGAAGTCTTCTTCTACTTCGTCTTCCTTCTAGTGGAGAGAGATGGTGAAGATCGAAGGTAGTTGGAGTTGTTGTCCTCCGACCCGGTCTACCGACTTCTGTGAGAGATGTAACACCCGGGAAAAATAATAGCCAAGTATCCTCCAGTCTCGCCTGCCCTCAGTCAGTGGCGCTGTCCTATTTCACGTCTGTGTTCCATCCATGTCCGTTTAAAAACTTTTGCCATTACAGGAACTATTGGGGACTATTGGAGGGGGCGGGGGATAAGGTAGGGTATAAGGAAAAGCGGTGGATGAGAAGGGCTGTGGAAATGGACTCAAATTTTTCGCACTAGTGCACATTCTTCGGCAGCGGTAGTGAGAGGGGGAAACAAGTGTTTCCGACGGGGGATTCAGAGTGAGAGTCATTGTCGGCTGGTGCCTATAGTAGAAGATGGGAGACGACGACGCCTAAAGGCCCTTCACACTGGCTGTCACCTCTGCGGCGACGAGGACGACAAGTTCTGCTACGACATGACTTTTCCTACCGCACCAATCCATAGTCAGAGAGGACATGTGAGTGGGAATGAGCCGGATTTTTCACTTCATTTTAGCTTTTGTCTCCCAATTTAAAAGTTTCAGCATGGAATTCATCGGACTACCGAGTAAACGCCAAGCTGAACTAACTTGTTCCATTTTTTTCGCTCTCTCTCTCTCTCTCTCTCTCTCTCGAGGGTGAGGAAAGTAAAGTTTACCGATTACGGGGCAGGATTTAAATGTCCTGAATCTGACGAGGACATTTCCTGGGCCGTGAGGAGGATTGTTGGGGACCGATGTAGTGCCACTGTAACGAGGTGCTAAAACATGAGGATTTTTCCGAGCTGAAGATTAAACTGGGAGGAAATAAGGCGGGAGTTTTTAGGGCGTCTTTGAGTTTAGATGGCATGGTGTAAGTGTGGAAAGTTTTGTAGTTGGAACTTTATCCTGATACTCACAGGGCAAGCATTGTCATTTCCTAGAGGGATATTGAATAATATTTGGAGAATGACTGGAGCAATATTTGTGAAGTGACCTTGTTGCGAGCCGTAATGGCCATATCTTGTAAGCGGAGCCTTGTTAAAACACTGTTTTTCATGTGTTGCTAATACGTTGATTAATGATCCTGACGTTAAAAGACTGGCCTAGGCGGGGAATAATCTTGCAAGCTAGGCTCCTCGCATGACTTTGTCCATACAAACATCGTTTGTGGATACGTTTGGGTTGCTTCAACATTGTTTTCTTCGGATGTTACAATGATTTAAGCTTGTTTTAGAAGAAAACAATGTGGGATTAAAAGGGGTTTAAAGTTTCTCATCCTCCGCTAGCTGATGTCTCCGCAGCGTCCACCCAATTTCCACAGTCAATTCCAAGCAGGATTCTCAGATTTCACCTTTTAGTTTGAAATTGTTATTTTTTCTGGGCCGTTGTCCTGGAATATAATAGGTCGGGAAGGGAATAGTCGATGTTGAAAATACTCTGTCCTGCATTAGGGCGCGGTGTTTACTGCAGGTAAAATATGTGAGCGCAAGACACTGGAACTGGAGATAATTGGGTGGAGGAGAAGGTTGTCAAATTAAAAAAATCAAAAACAAAATAAATCCGGACTATTTGAGCTCCATTTAATAATGGGTAGCACAACATTAGGGATTACCCGTTCGGAGGAGGGCAGATCAAAGTCCATATTTACGTCCGACATGGGAGCTTTTGGGATGAATTTTAATGCCTGCATCCCGCCCCTACTTCCCCCGTTGCATTCAGAAGACTCCTCGGTTCCGACGAGGATAAGCTATGCATGTGGGACAAAGTCATCTCCCTTATAAGCTTCATAAAAATCCCGTTCCTCTCCAAACGCCCAACAAACAGACGTACATTTGTGTACATACAACTAACTCGCACACGGTCTTGCACCAAAACCAAGTATAGGACACCTACGAGAAGAGCCGTTGGAGCCAGTAAGGCCTCCTTGCTTCTCCAGCCCGCGTCTGCTTCCATGGATCAGGTATTTTGGCCAAATCCTGCTGGGCTCAGCCTTGCACACCGCCCACCACATAAACAGGATCTACCTATATGGTCGTAGCTCCTCGTATTAGTGGCTACATTGCTACCGTATACGGAACCATCTTGAGCAAAAACCAGCCCCAGTCTCGGTTAAAAGACTCTAGCAGTAAATATTTCTTGTATTAACGAGCTAGCTTCTGGAAAAGCCATGGATAAGGAGGCAGGAATAGATTCCCTGAAAGCTGTAAATCCTTAATAAACAAACGGGTAAAAAAGTGCCGTCTCCCCCAAGTGCACACCCTGCTCCCATGCATAGTCCCCCTCCCTACCTCTGCCTATGTACCGATATACCTTTGGAGAGCCTTGAAAAATAAATACCGTGTGCAGGCGGTATTACACCTCGGAGGAAACCCGACTCGGTGATTTCACTTCGAAAAACTCCGTAACAGCCTCCAGTAGTGCATGCATCTCACCATGTCTCTCAGTCTATGTCTGCCGACCTAGCATATATACGGACAAGCCATGGGTAAGCTCCAAGGTAAAACGAGCTCCACACGCTCCTTCTACCTGAGGGCTTAGAGCCATAGTCTCATCTTTTGAGCATCCATACCCCCGCGTCCCAGTCCACACGAATATTTTCATTATTCAGGGGAAAGGCATAAAACACATTGCAAAGCCATCGAATTCCTCCAGGCCTCACGATTTTCCTTCCAACTTTCAAATGGCCAACTTCCCACAGTCGTCCCGTAAATTTATTCCCTTTCCACATAGACGCACGCACACCCAGACCTATAACATAGTCCCTGACACACATATAAACACACTTTCATACTCACACTCAGTCACAAATACTCCGGCAGCATACACACACACACACACACACACACGTAAACACAGGCACACACACATTCACACAAATGCTTACACAAATACACCAATATGCAGATACACAGACACGTAGACATGCAGCATGCACACACCACCAAACATCACAGCTTCGCCACATCCACAGCCGAGGAATATCAAGCCCGGGAGCCGTCTTTAAGGACGCATGAGCAAACAAGGTGAGCTTTATTTAAGAGCGAAGAAGGCGGTCGGGGTAATTTCATTAAAAATATGACGTTGTGAAAATACTCCACTGTTCCATGCAACTCGGCGGACGGTTTTACTTTAATGCTACTACTACTGCTGCTGCTGCTGCTGCTGCTGGTACATACCCGGGACTCATAACGTTCCACAGTTCATGTCACGAACCGACGTGCCCTACTCTGTGTGGCAACGTTAAAACTCTCTGAGGAGCGAGAATGTGGGTCGATTTTTCCAGACTAAACGTAAACACGGTAGCGAGCGACGGATGTGTGTAAACTTTTGCATATACATACATGTATCAGACCTGGCGGCGCATGGTAGTGCTCATACCAGAAACAGAGCAACTTCCCTCCATTCCACAACCATTTTCGCTATATATGGGGGGATTAGCTGAGCATTCACTGGTTTACATACAAGTACACGAGATATTTTTAATTGGAAATTATTCCGCTTGGAACTAATGCAACACCACGACAACTATAGCAACTACCCCCACACTACGACCATTACCACCACCACCACCGCCACCGTCATGTTTTACAACCAACTCGGCTCCATTACTTGAAATGAATATTAAGCCGCTTACACGTAGACAGAGCGCGAGCGAAATACATGCGCATACACAAACCAACACACACAAACACACACACACATGCATACACAACATTCGCACTGGTGCATATCCCTCATCTGCTTGGAGGTGTAACCCGGGTTACAAATACAGGATGCTTCTAGATGAATATTAATGGACGTGGCGAGCAGGGGAGCCGTTGTACGCGTCAAGTTAGCCCAGACTCCTCGCATAATAACCTGCAGTAGTAGTTCTAGCAGGAAGGTAGCAAGAGCTGCCTCATTCTTCTTCCCCACACATTGTCTTACTAAAAAGAAGGAGAAGGAGGTGAGTCTCAGCGCAGGCGGGATGTGACAGCAAAGCCTCCTCCACGTCCGCATATTAAGGAGAGAGATAGGAGTGAGGGAACGAAACACAATAGCAAATATGATCCGGCCCTGTCGCCCCTCATAATGTTGACGGAGCACATTAAATTATGCAGGGCTGTCAGCGATCATATTAAGAAAAGATTTTTCATTCCCTCCCGCCAGCAATGCGCAGGGAGGCTCATTGTGTGTGTACATAGAGACAGCTCCACTCCGCGAGCCTCTCTCCCGTTAATTTCCAGACATTACCAGAGGCAAAATGTGGATGGTGGTGGTGCAGTGCAGGAGCACGGGAGGGAAAAGTACAGCCGCCGCCGCCGCCGCCGTCGTCGTCTTTCATTAAAGCAATGATTTTTTGACAGACGGAAAAAAACTAAGCCCCACCTTTGCTCTTTTGCTAAAAAGATGATGTGCGCGCGGGCGCATTGAAATTAATATGTACACCGGCGGGATTTGTCTTCCCCTCCGGGATTCAGGGCTATATAACATCTCCACCGGGGGAGTCATATAAGATGTGTATATGGAGTAAGCCGATTATGAGTCCCATTAGGAGAACTGATAGCGGGCCAGGGGTGGTATGTATACAAATGAGAGTGGATCTCCTTTATGGAGCCCCGCCGTCTTCGGCATAATGATGCTCACGCTCTGGGGGTATCTAGCTATATATCCATGAATTTTGTTTCGACTCGTCGTTCAACATGGTTTCTTGGAATATGGTCTCTATGGTGGAGTGAAGAGGATCACTTTCATCATCTCACCGTCATAATAATCATCACCACTATTCTGATCATGACCATAGCTTCGTCATCATCGTCACCACCACCACCACTACCGTCATCATCATCACCATCAGCTCCGTAATATCCATCATCATCCTCCGTTTCAACTTGCATCAGATGGGACCATCATAAACCAATTAGAAAGGCATTGTACTTCAATGTGTGATGGCGTAAAGCGTAGGGATGGGGCCTTGGAGGGGTAATGAATTTTCTCGGGTTAGTTCGGGATGAGAAAAGGAGAGGTTCTCAGATGCCGTAGTTATATCAACTCTCCATGGTTTCCCTCCACTTGAGACAGTCAAACGCCAGTTTGAAACTTTCTTTTGTTAACTTGGTCCAACTTCGTCTTGGAAGAGACTGATGATGATGATGATGATGATGCTGATGCTGATGCTGCTGCTGATGATGATAGTAGTGGTGGTGGTAGTGGTAGTAAAAGTTATGTGGGAAGAAACAGGAGCGTTCTAGGAGGTCAGTAGCAAAGTCATAATTATTCGGACTGCGGGAGTGCGGAGAAGTGTCGACGACGGCTGTAGTATACAGTAGTATATGAAGCACTTTGGGTGATGACCACTAATTGGGTCTAGCTTTGTTTCAAGTAATTAGCTCAAATTATTAGAACGTCGTCATGCGCTCTCATTTTAATGGTAGTGGGCAATTTACGCCAGCCTACAGCTGGCTCCGTTCACTAGGGGGGCTTCGGATATATTTCTAGAAGAATACTGTACGTACCCGGGTGGCCCCATTCAGGAGTCCTCCAGGCTGTCCAGTCCAGGGAGATAGTGACATATTGTGAAGGATTCCGAGGTTATTGATTCCTCGACAGGATCAGAATATCCTTGCTTGTTCTCCATCTACATACATCTTGGTCTTCAAAATAACTGCTGGTGTGAGCAAGAATCAACTTGATGCAAGTGGACCAAGTGGAGGGAAGTTTTAAAAATTTTCTACCTAATTCTCCCGATGTGCACACAGTGCGGGTTTCTAATTTAATAACCCGGGATGTTGGGCGGGTCCAGGGCTCACGAGTCGTCAGAGCACACATGGGCGTTTAGTGGAGCAGGGGGGAAGGATGACTCCCACCTTCCTGTCCTCGTTCAACGTTCAATGTGTACTTGCCCGTAAATGTTAACAACCTATAGAATTAGCATATAGACGGTGGAAATAAGGTGTGTAGCGTTGACACTCCTATAAATCCATAACAGGGTTCCATCACAGTCAATTCTCCGTACATTGTACTGTGCGGGATGATGGTTAACTGGGAGCCCTAACGCTTTTTATGGCCAATTCCCTCAGCATGGGAAGAACAAACCAACAAGAGTTCCAAGAGAGATTTCTTCTCCCTCCCTCCCCTCTTCCACGCTGAGACGGAATTACCCGTGCGTGCCACTTTGTACCATCATATACTCCCGCATGCAGAGATATATTCGGACGTTCATAACTCGTATTCCTGCTCATAGCCCCATTCGAGGTATATAAGGTCCGATGGGCATTTTGTGCCATATTATTGTTGCTCCAACCTCTGTTTGGACATAGCTCGTGATCATATAGCATGTTTGTTTCTGTACATGTATACAGATGGATCCAGACGTTCTCGCACCTCCTAGGAAGAACATTGGAGACAACATGTAGGGCCATTGTTCTCTCAAACTATTACCGCTACTGCTCCCACTGCTGCCCCTACGGTAGCGATAAAAATAGACGGGTGATCTATAGGAGATTTTTGTATGTGTTTGTGCTGATGTGCATATATGTGCATATGTTGGGGCATGCATGTGTTTCTGCCTCCCTTTTCAATAGTATACAGGTTATGGAATAGGATTTTTTATACCATTTCCTCATGATTTTATGACGGCCATAAACGTAAAAATATTTATGCGCTCAATCTAATCAAATCACCTTCGTAATATATTCTTCGTCGTCGTCGTCTTCGTCTTCATCTGAATCCATGTTGTCGTCATCGTCTTGAGCCGTCCCAGGAACACAGGCTAGGGGGCCCGTTTGAGCCAAGCAATAACAATAGCTTTAATAATATCCTATCAACATTCCGATATACGTTCCGGAGTCGGAGTGGGAATCCATGGGTTTTACTGCTCCCCGAATGACATCCTCACAATTTTCCTTCCACCACTCCCGACCCCGGCCTCCCTCCCAATAATAACATTGGTTTTCGAGTATATATAGTCGGGACTCCAAATATTATTTCCCTCCGTGTCCCTAACCGGAGTGATTTGTGGTCACCCCACCAGGCTCTTCAACTGCTCCGAGGAGAAATTTCTCGGGATAATTAAAAGCCAACTCATTTTTCACAGCAACCGCGCATAGCACAATATACTGAATTAGGATTTAACGGCGCGGCGGCGAGCTTATTTATTGGGTTTAGCAGCTTATTGCATGACCAACTGGAATAACTGGTGACTGGATGAGTGAACGCTACGGTGATGACCATGTGCTCTCTTAGCTCGTTAACTGGTTGACGACTGATATTAGACTCGACGGCGTCCATGTCGGTATGCCGGAACATGCATGTGACGAGATAGAGTCACCTGCGCGGATCCTTCATAAGAAACCCGTCACTACCCTCCGTATTTCTCATTACCGCCAAATCTAGGAATTGGAACACTTGAGACCCCCGGAGAAGCGTGCATGTGCTCGTCGCCTCACGTGCCAGATGCTGAACATGCTTGACCCCTGAAAACCCTGAGGCGTACCGACAAGCCCGAATATGAAATTTTAGGCATTCGAGAAGGAAATTCGCCAGTATCGTGAAGAGGATTGCGGGCTCCGCCAGTCCAGGTCGCTCCCATGCCCCGAGGGGCCGTATGCATGGAAACACTGAACTGCTAATACTGTCGCAGTTCTATTGAGTCTAACCTTGCTGGAACGAAGCCGCAAGGCTCATGCCGGGGAGTAGTGGGAGCACGTAACTAATAGCTGTAAGGGCGTCGCTCCGGGAGAACAGGAAGTACGAGGACTCGGAGCCGCACCGCGGTCCAACAGGCACTAAATCATTTGCCACTATTAATTAGGAGCCACACAGGGAGTGAGAATTAATTAGTGAGTAATGAGGTAATGTTGATGTGGACCTGTCAAATATAATCTATGCCCACCATGTAAGCCGATGAGCTCCAGGAGAAACGGGAAAGATCTCAGAGAGAGAGAGAGAGAGAGAGAGAGCTCCGCATCATACCAGCTAACTGGAATGGAGCGGAATTGCAGCCGTCGTAAAAAAAACATCACCAGCATGGCACATGTCCTTTCCACCACCGTGCTCCAGAGCCAATTTGATACACCATAACCATCCTCCTATTACTACTAGTGGCACGGAACGACGACGACGGCCGTGGTTGGCAACTTCATGAATGTGAAATCAAGCTCGATGTCCTCGTCACTCGCGCCACTGCCATTAGTCGACAGCTACGTGATTACTGTCACTTCCCAGCCACCATAACCAGTCACACACACATACACACACACACACACACATTCACGAACACATCCGAAGCTGCCTACACCTAAGCACCACGCCAACCAGCCCGCACTCCCATCATGTGAACCTTGACGAAATCAATAGCTATCGCCGCCGAAATTCCGCGTAGTCATCAGCCGACCAAAGGGAGGTAATTAGGTGACCAATTACGTCCTCAATTAATACCATAGCCGAAGCAAAGGTAATCACAACCACGCGCACACACCAGCGCTCCTCTCCTCCCGCACCCTTTCAATATTTAAAAGTGAAATCCTTGTCAAACCAGCAGCTCGTCCATGCCCATGCCGGGAGCCAATACACAGAGATGACATATCCCACACTTTGGAATCTCCAGGGATCTGGACGTAGCTTCAAAGTCAGCTTCAATGCCGCATGATACATGGTTCAATGGGTCATCGCCTCAGGATGATCCCTTAGCCTCTCCATCCTCCTCCTATGCCACCACAGCCTCTTCGTTTAGCGATTTAATGGACCCTGAAATTCTTCAAATTTCCCACCAAATTAATATCTCCCTGAAAATTGACAATATTCCTCGTGGTCACAGACTTACACAGTATGCATAACCAGTGTAGCTCCACGGACCACTCTAGCTCGGGTCATAACCCAAAGAGCGTTTTGCCATGCTACCGAGTTTAATTTACAAATTCCCAAAGATCTCCACGCTCCCCACTTATTACGATGAGTGCCCAAACCCACTTCCCACTGAGCCACCAGCCCAGCCCAGTCAACCTACGGGGCACTCCGCTGGGCGATTTCGATGATGAGAATAATACCCGGAATTCGGTCCGGTCAGCCAAGGCTGGGATAAAGCGGCTGGAGTAAAATTTCTACATAAAATCATATGGGAGAGCCTCTGTGGTGGGATATGAGGGGGAAAGTTGACATGGGAGAATTATTGGAGGACCATGACAAATGGCTCCTCTTTATAGCCCACTTTTCACGTCACAACCAAGTGACATGAACCGGGCTTCACATTCCTCACGCACAAAATGAACCATGAACCGCATTGAAACAATTTCCGTCTCTCTCTTTCCCTCCCACTCCCTCCCGCCCAATCCTACATTCCGAAGCATGAGGAAGAAACATAGAAACTCACTCACATTCACCAAAACACATGCACACACACACAACCACACATAGGAAAATATATACTCTCACCCACAAATACACACGCATGACTGCGGCATATAATGTCACCGCATACATGCTCATTCTCTCAATCCACCTAGCTCCAACTATAATGCTTCTGGCGGCGAGACAAGCCCTATCAATTCAACCTTCCATAAACACAGCTTTGCTGGCCTGTCTCCCAGGAAAAACAAGAGAATCCCCGCAGCACGTGAGTCAGCCAGCCAGCCAGCCAGCCAGCCAACGAGCCAAACTCACCGCGGACCAAGACTGATTTCCTCTCTACCGGAAAAGCCGACTCTGTTCCTAGTACAAAAGAGCTCCACAAAGAGAATGTATACATACCCATATCAATTAGAAACATAAACGGGATTCATTAAAATTCCTGTTATTTTGGCTCCAGTACAGGATGCAAATCCGATCTCACTCTTGACTCTTCCTCTCTTTTTTTCTGCCCAGGGAGCAACAGCCCTCCTCCAACCACCCCTTCCATTACTTCCTACTCCACAATGGATCCTTTCCACATTTCCGTATGTGTACACTGTGCATTTCCGTCCGTGCATACGTACGTAATCCCAACTCCTTGCTCCCAAGGACCCACTAGAGTCACCTGTCCTTCCCCTCCTCCCATGAAATTTCGCTGTTGCACTGAAACACTCATACAAATAATTCCTTGCAATGAATCAGGCGGAATTGGTCGGGATTAGACTCACGTAACTCTCAGTGAGCCCGACGTCTGTTTACATAGGGGAGTACAAGGAGGGCCAATATATTTAATTTCCGGCCCAACTTTCATGTTTCTTTAATGCACCACCAAGACCCTCAAAATCCAACCTCCCGCATTAATCTTACGAGTCTCAGAGAGAGAGAGAGAGAAAAAGAGGAAGAGAAAGAAAGAATAAGTACAGGAAGGCTACACATTTACACTGGGTTTTATACTTCGTATGCTCGCCGCTGTGTCACGTACCATTGCCACTCTTGAGTCGGACGCTCGCAGGCACAGAGACTTCCACAGCCGTTCAGCCGTATACATATTATTATACTGCTCATTCACATACATGCACACACGCTTACGCAAGCACACACACACGCACAATTCCACTTTAATCCGAACCAAGATAAAGCACGCATCCTCCGCACCCCATCACACCGCACGGCTTACTCACTCCCGCACCCCACCGCCTAGTCAGGCTCCCGGAATGACAAGATATACAAGGTATTAGGAGCGACAGGGACAGCCTGGCTGAGGAAGCGGGATGAAAATAAAGGGAAAATCCGTGAATAAATGAATGAATAAAAGGGCCAGAGTCAAGATGACGGGGGAGATGGGGCAGAAAAGAATGGGAGGAGTAGACGGGAGCGGCGGGGACGACGACAACAACAACGACGACGACGACGACGACGACGACGATGGGAAGGAGATGGGCGACGAGGGAAATGTACATGCACGCACACACACTTACCCACTGCGGATGACGACATAACTGTTACCATGTAATCGCTCTGACAGGGCTAACGAGCCTTCCCAGCCCCCAAGTGCTTATAAAATCCCCATTAAACCATGGATATACATAATAATCTGGGGCATGTACTCCACTCCGCTATCATGAAAAATTTCAAGAGGTTGAGTTTCCACCCGGGAAAATTCAAAAAAAAAAAAAAAAAAAGAAGGAAAAGAAGGGGAAAACATTTATGCATCACCTTGGCAACTGTGAATAAGATGATACTATGAGATTTCTCCGCCCCTCACAACCCCACCCACTTCCTACCAATATTGCCACTACTACTACATCCCAAATTAATCGCTTATTACTTTCCCCATGGAATCCCCTCCATGATGTGCCCATTAGGAGAATGTCCCATGTCAAGGATGTGTAATAAGCGATTAGGGTCGCGTGTTATGGATATTTTTTTTCAGTGGGGAAGAAATGCCTCATTTCACCGCCGCATGGATTCCTTGAGCACATCAGATTGTACAAGTGCCATTTCCTCGGGATTACCACGAACGGAAGGGTTGGAGGGGGAGTTCTATAAACACCCTGAAAATATGATCCCGTAATTATCAAGGTTGGTAGGGGAGGGACATGGTGGGATGGGGGGAGGGGGTTCAGTATGAATGGGAAACACTGCATGCGCGCCGTTTTGAGAAGGCTTTACGGGCTTCCATTTTAACAACAAACGGCTCTCCGTCACCCATTTCCTCTCCCCATTTTCATACATTTGGCTCAATGGGGCCACCACACGCTTAGCTTCCACAGTCACTCTACACGGATCTCATCATTATAGTGTAGCTGTACGGCTTGCTGTAAGTAGGGTCATTTGCCCTCAATAGGGCGGCCCCACCCAACATCCCGTCATGTACATAAGCATTTGTTACCTTTAGTAAGTGAGGTTAATGCAACGTGGCTCACCCTGGAATCGATATGTTAACTAATAGATGGGG
>WJFA01002719.1:0-14913 GCA_009870155.1 Pseudobourletiella spinata | reverse complement strand
CTCAAGCAGCCCCGACCCGGATCACACCTGACGGTAAGTTGAGCCTACGGTTTTAACCTGGGATCGTCAATCCTAGTAGACATCCTGCATAATTTGTAAGGAGGCGGGCAGGGTTTCACATGATAGTACGAGAGTGGGAGCGGCAAAAACTCAACCTGTGATATGTCCGTCGTCAACAGCGACATGTCCAACACCCAGGTGTAGCTTTATAACAAACCTATACAGTGGTTCCGGCTATAAAGTATATAGCTTGAGCCCCCCACCCACAAAATTACAGTTTAATTACGGTTGACAGGTTCAGATGATGGGGTAGGTGGGGGAGGGGGTTTGAGAAAAATCCGGATTTTACGAGTAGGGCAGGAATAGGCTCAAGCTGCGCGGCGAGGGCAGGGGGTGCTCTCAAAAGTCTTCAGTCTCTCTCACAGAGTTGAGAGTTGGGGCGGGAGGGGAGAGAATGACGATGGTAGCCGCGGATTCGTCTAGGTTTTATTAGCGGCACAGATGGAGGACGAATTGGTTTAAAAGAGAGCGGAGCCGAGGGCCGGCGGTCTAAATTGCAGGATCCCCGGCCGATTTATCAGGGTTCAAGAGGGCTGTTTGAAGAGTTATGGTCCGGAGTATTTGTATTATTTTACGACACGATAGAGGAGGTGCGGCACATTCGGCCGGTCCTCCGCGCACTCATTCCCCGTTGTAAATCACACTCTCAACTACAGAGTAAGGGCGCGTGTAGGCGGGGGTTACAAATCATCTCGAGTTAATAAGAAATTTACCAAGGATATGTGCTCTGTGTGCCCTTCAGTACGTGCGGGTGCATGTTATTCTGTGTGTGTGTGTGTGTGTGTGTGTGTGTGTGTGTGTGTGTGTGTGTGTGCTGTTGCTGCTGCTACTCCTTGGCCTCGGCGGCGAACCTGGATTACTATGTATTATAAGAACAGGGGAGGGACATTACTGGAGCAGAGGACAAAGCATTTTTTTTTTTTACTCTTTTTGACTTCTTACAGGGGACGGGAGGAAGTGGTGGTGCGGGTCTTGTCGATTCAAGATCTCTACCTGGACTCCATCATGCCAATGGTGGCCTACCTGACGTGCGTAGCTCACATCAAACGGTCAGAAGTAATGGAGTTATTACATCAGATTAACGTTTATTTGCCCCGTCGTCCCAACGGCTTCTGCACACTCGTGTCGCTCCTCTAACCTCCTATCAACATCATGACTACTACGGTGACGACGACTGCTACCAACACTACCACCACCACCACCACCACCAATACGACTACTGCCACCAACGCCCTCCGGACGATCCAACTACGTGGCGGAATATGGCCTCGTAAACGCCATTTTTCTTACCCCGGACTCCCCCTGCAATTTTTTATCTCTGCACACCTACGCACACGACTTCTCACAATTCCTCATCATCTCGTAGTAAAAGTTCCACTCACTACTCCACTCCGCATTCCAAACCACCTATGTATACAGCCCTTTAAAGACTTTTAGCAAGTGCGACTACTTGGGGTTCGAGGGAAGTAGCCAGTAGTGGTATGCACTTGGTCCAGAGATGTGGAATGGTGCAGCAGTGTGGTAATCACATCCTTTGAGGACATAATATGGCAAGTGTTGGAATAAACGGGGTGGGGGAATCCGATCCGGGCTTCTGGAATTCCGAGAGCGATAAGGAGGTTTCTTTGGTGCATGGCAAAGCCTGGCTATCCGGGGGGAAAAAGACATGAACAGATGACCTGTAATCTCGCACAGCCCTTCTGTATGTACGTGTGTGTATTTAAGTGTGTGTGTGTGTGTGTGTGTGTATGCGTGTGTGTGTATACGGAGAATTAGAAGGTGATCTCCCATGTGGAAACTGGACGTGTTATTCCATGTAAAGTTGGACTTAATTTTTTGCTCAACCCTTTCATCCCCAACCCCCTGTATTATGTGGTTATACCCGCACACATAAACACACATAATGCAGGTAATGCTGCTTGATCCTGCATTCGATCCAACCAAATCTCTCCTTCGCAACCTCAATCACATCTCCAACTACATTATGAAAGAAGAAATCAATGAATTCATTCCGTTTCCCAGGATTTTGTAATTCTGTTATTGTTAGCATACGGAAGGGTCACCAAAAGAAGATTATATCCAGAAACCCGGACAAGCGCAAGCAAGAGTGATAAATGTACATAAGAGAGGTTCCAGTCGAACATGGTGCCTACGTTTGTGGGTATACCGGGAAGTAATAATAGTAATAGTAATAATAATTATAATAATAAAAATAATAATAATGCCATACGTTGATTTGTTGAGCCCTTAAAAATATCCTATATTCATCTTCATCATCCACGTTCATCGTTAAATTTGTATTGCTTGACATATTTAATACCTTTATAAAAATCTATTTAATTTGTCAAGCGTAGGATTTAATCGGGAAATAAAAATGTAGAACACCTTAATCTTTTGCAATTTTTTCAAATCTTTTGCCACACTATGGTGGTGCACTGAAGGACTGGTCCAGTCTTTCTGCTGAACTTGATTGCATCATTTGGAATTTTAAAAAAAACTGCTCAAGAACGGGGTGATGCAGAGCCGTTTCGACTCCGGCACATCCTCTGTCCCACTACAATCCACTGGCTCCGCAGTGTCTTCTTTGATAATGCTGAAACGGTAAGAAGATGTTTTAAGATGCAGACGCCTGAGGATACTGGAGCTGTTCTAGGACGATTGTGGACTTTGTTCTCCCACGGGCTCAGAATTTGGCGGGAGGGGGTGAGTTTTATCACATATATGATGAAGAGGATGGGATGAGTTAGAGTGGCGTGGGTGAGGTGGAGGAGAGCACAGCAGTGGATTTTTAATTTCCACGACCAACTTATGCCCAAGTGAAAGAGACTGGGAAGGGAGGGATCCTGATACATAAGTAATTACCCCCGCTCGTTCGCCCACAATTTTGAATGGCGGGGACGAGTGACCAAAAGGGGAAATCCCATATTATGCGGGAAGGGCCTCGCATATCCCTCTATTAAGATTCATGACGCTATGTTGGAAATGGAAATGCTCCGAGGGACAGACTACTGACCAATGAATCAGTAATGGCAAGGGAATGGCTTGTGGGAGTCCCTACAAAGCCCTGCACACACACACACACACACACACACACACACACACACACACACATGGAAACACACAAATGTAAGACCACAAATACTCACAAATGGAAACGCATACACACATAATACCACACATACTCAAATACACAGAATTTCAAGCACACACATGCAAGCTACCACACACGACACACCACACAATCACACACATGCAAGCCCACATGTATATACTCACAAGCACACTCATGCAAGCGCACATAGACACAAACATACGCATCCTGGATCACATGAATCCTAAAGAGACAATTCATTGGCTCATTCCACCACTGAAATTTACACGCTCAACTTTGAAGGTGATTTGAGCTGAATGAACTCCCACAACACAACCCCGCGAAATCCCTGTTGGAACCCTCTGAAATAATGCATTCGGGCACACCACACCAAAGTCCCTATCCAAACCCCAAGAAAGATACGCTAACATCGGAGCAGTCACCGTATGGAATACATCCATCCTGTTAGGAAAATCACTGGAATGGAGTCCACTCCCGTACAGGACTATGATGATCATCCCAAATGCAATGGCTAGAGGTGGAAGAGTAGTGGTGGTAGTGGTGGTAGTAGTAGTAGTAAAAGTTCAAAAGCATACATACAAACACAAATACACGTCCATACATACACACATAGTACTTTCCCGCTTACATGAAAATGATAAAATTTCATTTGATTCAGGTGCGTGAGAAGAAAATTTATGAATGGGAAGGCACCCCCTAACTTTGTGAGAAGATGGTGGGGAGCAGCTGTTGATATTTGTATTCACATTGGATCAGGCATAAGTCTCAGATTGGATTATGAATATTTGAACAAACAATAGTGGTCAGTTCATGTCCCACTATATGTGCCTGCCTCATCTCCCTCCTCGTTCACATCCGCGGTCCGCCTATACATACCTAAATAGTTTCCGCTCAAGTCCGGCCCCTCCGCCGCTCAATTATGGGCCATCGTAGCGAACACAGACACACACACACACATACAGGCACATTACATATACTGTACATACTAGCAGGCCACCACCCGCATCTCCATGCCTGAAGCCATATAAGCCTTGCGATATTCCAGCATGAACACACATATACTCAACCTCACACACACTACCCCCTTCACCACTCTGGGGTTGGAGGAAGATTTTTCCTCCACTGTCGCCCCATACGAATGTGCCAAGAGATATGATATTCATGAAAAATTTCGGCCGGCTTTTTACTTTGCCGATTTATTACACCAAAGGGAAATTGGCTTCAAGTTGGAGACCTCTCTCTCTCTCTCTCTCTCTCTCCCTTTCCATGCTCCCATCTCCAATGAATAGTCATTCTAACACCACCCTCATTCACTCCGGTCACCCTGCCCTTTTCAGCGTGGCCATGGGAGCATAATGTAGTAAGAATATGGGAGTACTTATACACATGACCGTTACACCAGTACCCTCACCCGCTCGGTCCCTTTCATGCCAACCCTTATCTCACTCTATATAAGCTGCCACCATAGAACTTTCCTTACATTCCTCACGAATTAATAATTTAGCAGAATAGAAAGAAAACAGTTTTCCAAACGCACGCATACACACACACACACACAAGCAAGCACCCACACAATGCACATATAAATGAATATTCCATTCACGTAACGTACCCCTTGCCCACGTATGGTCATACTATGGAATCACTCATATGAATTGCCCACCCACTCTTTATTCCATACTAAATTAGAGGCAGATGGACTCTTTGCCTCACACTCCAGTCTGTTCCACCATTGAAAATCTACTAAAAAGAACTTTCCGTGAAAGTGGTCCGAGAAGTGGTCAACGTTCTGGTGGAAGACAATGTATAATTCGGAAAACTCCATCCACATTTTCGGATCCCCAGTTGAGGAGGTGGATCAATCATTCGACTTGAATCCTGGCACCGGCTCAAAGAAGACTACGCCAATGAAGCTTCCCACGTAACTTGTACAGTGACATTTTGAACTTTGCGGAACCACATTATTGGTACTCTATAAGAGTTATTCCAAAATATAAAACTTATAATATAACTGATCTAATAACCATCCCTGGTGCCGGAAAGTCACTCCGAGGGATCAGAACTAAGCCGGTACCTGTCCCACAACTCTCGGAACGCCTGGACTCAACTCAGNAGCCGGTACCTGTCCCACAACTCTCGGAACGCCTGGACTCAACTCAGTGTTCCCTTCGTTCCGAGCCACTCAATGGTGAATAGTGGGTGGACATCTCTCAATGACAACGAGATTCAGCATCGGAATGTGTCAGCCGGCAGGGATTTCCAAATGGGGAGAATGGCAGTTGGAAATGCTGACCTCATCGTTCAAGTGGAAGCGTATAGGAGGGGGATGGCGGGAGAGGATGAGGGGAAGAAAACTAGGGGTTTGGCCCGCTCCGGATCCAGAAGGGTTGAATTAGGTAGTTATAGTAATACAATCTCTTCCATTCGGTTGGGAGGGGGGGTGACTGTGACTGGTGACGGGGATTATTTAACTGTACATTACATGCATTAGCACCGTTGTAGCCCATGGTTAGACCTTTGGTAGTTATAGTAATACAATCTCTTCCATTCGGTTGGGAGGGGGTGACTGTGACTGGTGACGGGGATTATTTAACTGTACATTACATGCATTAGCACCGTTGTAGCCCATGGTTAGACCGACTTGAGTCATGGCCTAGCTTTCTGGGTGTGGGTGTGCGGGGGCATGTGTGAGGGAATTTGGTTGAGGTTCGTAGGGGAAAAGGCGAGATAGTAGGAGCAGCAGCAGTAGCAGCAGCCATGGACTTCATCCCACTCCTATTTCCCACAGCATCAAGGGATAGCTTGGTCAGTATATTTATGCATCCCATAGAGAAGGGCTATTCTTCTCGGCTGGCACACACGCGGAACCTCTGACTTCTCATCGTCCTTGTAGTTTTTCCTTTTCGAACCAGTGAGGAGAGAAAGGGAGAGAGAGTAAGTAGCCCGGCTCCCGGTTATGGTTAGCTATATTATATAAATGGACATCACACTAACTGCCAAAAAGATAAGGGGGAAAAGCTATTATGAAAGGGGTTTTCGTAATAAAAATGACCGCACATAAGATACGTTTTGCAGATAAGGAGGAAGCAATAGGGGAATTGGGAGCGGGAACGGCTATTTTTTGAGGTATTCAATCATAAAAGGACCCAAGCCATTCTATTTGGACGACTTTATCTACAGCTTCACATTTGAAATTCTATCATGGATGTAATAATTCATGAGGGGGTTATACATGCGTACACATACACACACATGCACACGCTCACACACATGCACATGACCAGAAGGGAAAAAATTCCCCGTCCCTTTCATTCCCAATCATGGCCTTCTAAGTACCAAAAAAAAGAGAAAGAAATTGAGAATAAACGGGAAGAAGAATGAGCGGGAGGAGGAGGCGGAGGAGGAGGAGGAGGAGGAGAAGGTTCACCGGGAGAGAATCAGAGGAGAACAGAGAAAGAGAGAGAGCCTCAAATTAACTTGTACGGTAACCATTCCATTGTTGGACTCCCAGGATTTCATTGCCATATCAGAGAAGAGACCCCTGAGACGTCATACTAGCCTGCTCAAATGCCTTGAGAACTTGACTGTGTATATAGCTCAAAGGAGAAAGTTTACCTTTGTAGTAACTGGACTGGATTTGGAGGGAATGACCATTGGAAGGGAAATGGGAGACGGAGAGAGCTGGATCGTCGTCATACGGTCCCACGGTCAATCCCTTCCCTTACCCACACATTCACTCAAGCACACATACATTTATGGGTACATATAAACACACATCAGATGTGTGCGCATTGTGAATGCATGTGTGTGCGTGCGCGTACACCCAACTTTTATGTGACTCGGAAATTTTGTAGATTTTTAGAGAAAACCAGAGCCGTAGGAGAGAAATGAACAGGGATGATGATGGTCGGCGCTTTATCTCACAACTATTCCCGACTTCATATTGTTATTGCATATGATGTTATTCAGTTTATATGGGAGGATTTGGGATCCGCATAGCTATTATATTTTATCTCACGATTCTCTCATGTATGCCTCCTTCCGTTCTTCGGGATTCAAAAGCATTTTTCCAAAGCTCTACCAAACCCGTGCTGGCTCTAAAAAAAATTGGCCTCCCAATCTATGGCTCACCACGACTAGCACAGCAGGACCGTTAGGTATATCGCATACTATTTTCCCTATCTCCAGACATATATACATATACATAGAGAGAGAGAGAGAGAGAGAGAGAGTGAGATCTTTGCGAAAAAATCCTCCAACTTGTCTGTCATTCTGTCTCTGTCCCTCCGTATTTGTGTGGATGTTGATGTGTGTGTGTGTGTGCGTGTGGGTGCATATTGATGTATGTGTGTACTTGTGCGGGTGTGTGCCTGTGTCTCGCCTCCAGACTCTCGGCGTTCATCCTCTCCGACGGAGCAGATAATGACAAATAGAGCGACGACCAAGTGGTGATTAGCCGACCATTTTATTGTACAGAGGATTTCCAACTTAATGAGTTCAATTATTACGTGGGGATACGTGGGGGCATGTATATAGCGGGTCGGGGAGTTCTTCGAGGGAGCCAAGTGACAAGTGGAATTAGGAGCGGGAAAGTTGTGATATGAAAGTGAACCGGAGGAGGAGTAGCAGCTAGACGAGAGTCTAATCCCTAATTTCACAATTATAGTAATTACGTTCGCAATCAGAAAATGGCTGGATTAAGTAGGATCCGCCGAGGTAGAATATACATGTACATATATTTTGCCTGTACATATACATCTGTGATAGGAGATTAGGAGGCTGATCGTCCATTTTCAGTGGAGGTGCCACGCACACCATATATATTCTTCTCCGCTCCGTCTGTGCGTTACTCTTACCGTCGTCTCCGTTGACTCGACCATCCACAAAGTACGCCCGGGTGTCATCGGGCATGTGTGTGTACGTGTACAGTGTCGAATGTAAGTATATAAAGTGTCGGTGGTGTGTTAGCGATCAGAGAAAGAGAGAGAGAGAGAGAGGAACCGCTGCCAGTACCCACGTTCACGTATGTACGAGCCATGGCTCAAGAGAGTGAGAAGGGGAGCAGCAGGAGGACCGGGAGAAATTGTGGACGCGGGATTGGCGAGTGTCGGAAAAGCAATGTCAGCTATGTGTTCCAGATAAGATCATAATTGAATGGCGAAGCGGCTGAGGATGATTTGCACAGGATGGAGCGGAGCGGCAGAGTCCGCCGCGGGATCCATTCCTAGACATCCCTTGTGGTTATAATTCGGTCGCATGAAAGGCAAGGAGCTATCATGTCAAATGCATACATGTATACACTCACACGTATATACATGTACATAGCCAAGTAGTCCCTCCATTACTGGAAAAGAGCGTACAGGAGTCATCATCATCATCATCATCATCATCGTCATCATCATCATCGCCGCCGTCGTCATGATCATCGTCCTTTCGTACTCCTCCCCGCGTCCCCATCCCATCATCCCAGTAGTACACATGCTCTGATATTAGCCAAGCTTTTCACAATTGCTCCTCTAATCTAAACGGGCTTTACATTGTGAGAGCCTTTTCAACTGTATATTAGATTAACTTTATAATTTTCTCAGTTGAATAGCTCTCCGCCGCGCACCCCGAATCTCAAATCGCTCCACAGCTTGATTAACTTCACATGACAGATACTCTGAATCGCCTTCCTCTTCCTTCCTCCGCAGTCCACCTTGTCTCTCATGAATATCCTCTACTCAATTTCAAAACCTCATCTCATACACTCCCGCCTCCTCTTCCTCCTCCTCCACCACCACCACCGCCACCACCACCACCACCACCTTCCCACACACTCTTACACATACAGGCACAGACACCCTCTTTCCTTAGCTTCTATCTATCACGTAACTAATCTCACACACGATCATTTCAATGTGACGGCGAAAGTGTGCAGGATAATTTTCATCGTATGTATTGTACGTACGTACATCTGTATATTCTTACTCCCATGAGGAAAAATAGACCACTATATGTGGAATCTCTCGACAAATTTTCATTCGGTCCATTTCAGTTTGTGTACGCGCGAGTGTGTGTGTGTGTGTGTGTGTGTGAAGGAGTAGTAAGAAGTTGTAGACTGGTGACTGGTGGCTGGTACTTTATATATTGTGAGTCTGTTATATAAAGTGTGTGTAACCACTCTGCCCACGTGTAAGAATTCACTGTCTGTGGTGGCGGTGGCGGTACGATGGTGAGGAGTGGAGTTGAAGAAGTAGGGGCAAATCCGAGGAATGGCGTGTTGAAAAATAATGGGAAGGAAAAGATTGTCATTTTATGCTTGATCGAATCGTAAAATCGCTTTCAAATGGCACCCTATGATACTCCCCACCCGTTCTTTACTCTCGTGCCCACACACACACACACACACACACACACGACCAGGGGAAAACACAGGCACGCACCAATACCTTCAATATGTCCCTTAAATGCCCATAATCTAATTTCATATTGTGCCAATTCAACTCACAGTTAGACTCTGTGTGTGGTTGGTGTGTGTGTGTGTGTGTGTGTGTGTGTGTGTGTGTGCCAATGTGCGTGGGTGAGGGTGTGTTTCGACAATTTTCCCAGGTCATCACATTGCATCACAAATATAAAGAATGAATGGTTGGGAAAGCGGAGAGAATAAAAAGGAGAAGCCGACGAGCCACCTTATAGTCACTTTAAGTGTTGCATTGCAAACAAGAAAATTGCCAAGAGAAACACACGCAAACACACACACACACACACACCATACATGCAAACACACATGAAGAGGCAGAACGGGAGTTTTTGGGGGGAAATAGCAGCGCAATTTTCAAAACGAACTCATGTGCATACAAGTGCGCTGGGCAAAGGAGACATGTGTATGTCGGGGCTGAAGGTATACTTAGGACAGTGGCAGAGCCACGTCTCACATTCACATGTACATGCACATGCGGTCCTGTCTTTTATTTTAGTATTGAAATCACGCAAAAGCTAGTAAAAGACTTTTGAATTCGAGTTTAAATTGGTTCTATCTACAGGGGAAAGCGGTGGGGATTTGTGTATGCAGAGCCATTTTGTACTGCTTGATGCTCTGCACTTGATTCCACTGTTTCCTTCCTTCCTCCTTCTCCTCCTCCTTCCACCCGCCCCGGCCCCGTCTTACTCCCTGAATCTCCCCTTCTGACTGTTTTCTTCCATGTATATCAAATAGCATTCATAAGACAATTCGCTCCTCGCATACATAAACAGCCTCCACATTACAAGTCAACTCCGGTCTCTGTCTCTCTCTCTCTCTCTCTCCTCGCGCTCCCTCCTACAAGGCTCTCCTCGTGTAATGTGCCAAGTAAAAATCAGAGGGAAAATAAGCAATTCCTCCCCGTTTAGCTTTCACCACCTTCACCCACACTCGACGGTTGTGTACATGTGGTGGTGAGAAATATCTGTTCCGGAGTCAATCTATGCGCCCATAACAATTGGGGAAATACAATTGAGCTAATACAGCCCCGCCGCCCTTCCCCACCCCATAAACAGTGGGCGGACGGAGGCGCACATAGAAACTTCCGTTTCTCCTCACACGTTCAATGTGCTGCCGGGCTAACAGCCCGTAATTGCCACGCTCACACTGGAACGGACCGGAAATCAGTCGTGCTACAAAGCCCCTGGACCATCACCAGCCCTGTGCGGAATGCAAATGGCTTCACAAATTCACCCCTTTACCACACATGGCGGGGTGGGGGGCGGTAGTTTGGATCCACTTCAACCTCCCAAAGTCAACCCGTGCGCGTCAACATTTATTGGAGCGGCTTGACTTTACGTCACACGGACATTTATCGGGATCCTACATGAGGCGTGGTTATCACTCTTGGACTCAGACTATATACTCCGATCGGTCTCAATCAACTTCATCTCCTGTCCATATCCTCAAGAGAAAACTTGAAGGGGTCCACTTGAACCTCAGTCTGAACCGGACACTTACTTAGGCAGACCCTCATCATACCTCTGGAGAGGACGCAAATGGACATGAGAGGCTTTATCTCCCATCTTAGTGTCAGGCAAGAGCCGTGGAAAAATGATAATCTCAACGGAGCGGGGAAGAGGGGATAACAAGCTGTGAGATTATCAATAAGGAGTTCCGCACATCCTTCAATGCATAGGGTGGTTGGTTTGGCTCTGTAGTTATATGCATGTGTGTGTGTGTGTGTGTGTGTGTGTGTGTGTGGGTATGTGTACTTGGGTGTTAGTAGTTTTGTACCTCTCTGTGGACTTACAAGCTTGTATGAGGACATAGGACGGAAAGACAAGGGGATATCGTGGTTAAGCAGTGAGGCACTGGCCCAACTCACGCAAGGTTACATGGCGTCACATACACACATTTACAAACATACCCAGGCATACAAGCCATTGCATGCGGCGGGGAAGAAGCAGTTGAACTCAAGTATATGAGGACCTCAAGTGAGCGTCAGCATACACACATACACATACCCACACACACCCACACACACATACACAAGGGATACGAGGGTAAAAGTGGTTCAAGTGGATGAAAGTGTCAATAAAATGAGAGGCGGGTAAAGCTCTTCATGGTGAGGAGAGTGAGTCTTGGGTAAATTACAACAGTGACACAAAACAGGAAGAACATGCTGGACAGATTATGAATGCCCAAGCTCATTACATTGCATAAGAATGTGAGCGAGCGAGTTTGCATGCAAGTATCTTTTTCCTTCCACACACGCACACACACACACACACACACACACACACACACAGGACATCATTACGAACAAACAAGCGCGCACCAACACACGCGGATTCCACTCAAGAATAAATAAACTCGTCGTTCCGGCCACCGTCTTCTGCTAACCACCTTACGGTGGAGGAAGTGAGCCAACTGTGTGCACGTCTGTATTCTGCATGAGTTGTGTGTGTGTGTGTGTATATAATGTGTTGGGGAGGAGGGAGAGCGGAAGAAAAGCCGCGGAAGAATTAAGGTACAGAGTGAGTAAGAGTGAGAGAGCGAGGGAGAACCGCGGGTGTATTTCTTGAGGGACTCTGACTGGAGAGGGAAATCCGGCCTAGGAGGGCTTTAAAAGGTAGGCTTCACTCACCATGGTCCTGATTACTTTTATATTCTACCACGGAGGAACCTTGCTATATTCATAAATTTGCATGATTTATGACGTCTCAAATGACATTTCACTTCTGTGTGGTGGCAGACCGCCATCCATAAGTACCACAATTGTGCAACACTTAAGTACCGCACGGCTATACATAGCATTCACTCAGTCACTTACTCACTCAACTCTCGATCACGGCTCACTCTCTCTCTCTCTCTCTCTCCTGTTTTCCTCATCTCTGTTTCACAACTACGAGGGTATACAGACACATATACACACACACACACACACACACGCATACAGATCCACTTCCCTTTCCCGCTCCCACTCTCCTCGCTCTCTTGATCTCTTTTATAGCTCGCTTCTCTTTTCCCCTCTTTTAGGAACTGTCATTATAGCATTGTGATTATACCCGCTTTCTCCTCCGAACAGCAGCCCCAACAGAGACGCATAAAAGCCATGTTGAGGTGGTGGGGGGGATTGGATTTCTTCACTCACAGTTTTTCTTGACGCAGGCTTTGCCTAATGACTCTCGTCCATCCCGTTACGAGTGGGAAGCCTGTGTCGGCCCGGTCTGCCCGCCCGCCCGCCCGCCTTCTCATGCTAATAGTCCTCTGCTGCTGGCTCGTGCGAGCTGGTGGGTGGTGGTGGTGGTGTGACTGCGAGTGAGTCATTATTGGGATATTTGCGTTATAGCCTGTGTAGGCGAGCCATGGGATGAACGCTGTTGCCGACATCCCGACGCTCAGATGCTCAGAGTGGGTGAAGCTAACGGGGGACTATTGGGACGTGAAAGGGTACTGATGAGCCGTTGGAATAGACCTCAACGATTTTGAGGATGACTGAGGAGAATCTTACGGAGATTTTTGATTTGAGGGAGGATTAATCAGTTTGTTGGTGGGGTGATGAACTGCCCTGCCTACATCACCGGCCTCCCAGCCACTTCTTAGGCAAAGGAGGACCAGGAGGAGGAGGAGGAGGGGGACACACGATAAACTTTTTGAAAGGATCCTCAGCTTTTACAGGGGAAATATATGAGTTTGGGGTTAGGGTGGGCAGGAAACGTTTATAATGTGAGGGCCGGGCTAGGTTAGAGGAGGAAAAATCCTCTGGTGCTATCCCGGCTTCCGCAAATAATATTTCAACGGCGAAGCCTTCAAGAAGATGCTCTGTGTGAGAGAGTCTGTGGCAGGGTCTGATAAAGTGGTCCGCGCCACCCGTGTACATACACCATGTGCCCTCTCTCTCTCTTTCTGGCATGTGAGATGCAGTCGTCAAAGGCCTCTATTGACTTGGATCGGAGGAGGTAGTCTCGCTGCGCCTCCGCTGTATAATGCGCTCCGAGGAAGAACCGTCTGCATTTTGACCCAAATAGTACTCAGAGTGTATCATTAAGACATCAGAGAAGGGCCTCAAAGTTGTTGGGTTTCCAAGCATACACACAAATACACTCACATATAATCAACCCCTGCCAAGCACGTACACACATACAAGCGCAAACACACACACACACACACACAGAAATACACACATTTAAACATGTACAGAAAAACACACACACACAAATCCATGCAACGGCGGGGACATGTCCAAGTTTAATGTAGTGTGAGATATGCGTATAAAGTTGCATATGGAATCACTTGTGTGTGGATGGTGGAATAGGCTTGTGTGTGGGGGGAGCCGTCCTATGGTTCGCCGACGCATGTCCTCGCTTTTTTATCCTTTGTCTCTGGGGTAAGTACATTAGGAAGAGCCATTTGATGGCATTGTCCCATCCATAAGTGAGTTAGATGGATGGATGGATGGGCCGTTTGTTGTGAGTGTGACTGACTGTCGGTCTTGGCTTTGATCCTACATGTCCCTTTCCCCGTACGCATATGAGTGAGAGAGGGGGATATCATGAGCGAGGGGGAGAACACGGTTGGGCTTGTATCACCAACATCATCATCATCATCATCATCATCATCTTCTTCTTCTTCTCCTTCTTCTTCTTCTTCATCATCATGGTTTGTGTGCAGTTTGGGATGGAAACCAAAAGGCATCCACAAGCTACTCAAGATAAGCTGTCTCAGATGAGATGAGCATGAGAAGGGGCTTTATGATTTCCGTGGATTTCATTATGTGCACTCACACTGACTCGATTATTATTTTTTTTTCTCTCTCTCTCTCGCTTTCTCCTCCATGTTTGGTTTATATACACTCTGTGGAACCTAACGCTCGGTTCCATGTGACATTTTCATTTCAATATCGGGGGTAATCGACCATGAACACTCCTCACTTTCCCGCAACCAGATGAGATCGCCATCCCATCATCATCATCATCATAATGCCGTATATGTATATGTATGGATGTGCATATATTCTGCACACACTCCCTATATTTCACTGTGTAATCACAATCATTCCTCTGCACAAAGCTAACCCATCAGATGCCTAAGTACAGGCGCATACTATGTATGCACATAATATATATGTATACATACATACATGTCGCCCACATACATGCACGTATACGCATGAAAAGAGACAGGACGGGAGAGTGAACCAGTCAAGATACATTTAGATTAGACTGCCACCCTATCCAATCATGTCAGCACTTTTCTCTCCATGTTACATTACTCTGCGGTCTGGTGTGCGGAA
>WJFA01002718.1:0-14915 GCA_009870155.1 Pseudobourletiella spinata | reverse complement strand
ATTGGTCAAGAGCACATGTCTGTCCCCAGTCCCCACACAGTGTATGCAGTCGTAATGCTTCAGCTCCGCCAAAACAACAAGGCCCAAGGGCTACACACATAGCTGTTCCTTCCTCCGTCCGTCTACCCTCACAAATATTTATAGCACTTCCCTTTTTTTCTCTCCTTTTAGACACATACACACACTCTCCACAACACTCGGAGTGTCGTCCCTTTTGGACCATGTAATTATGTATATTGGAAAAGTCTCTCTATTTCTCTTCTGTTTCCCAAAACTATATGCGTATCATCCTCATCATCATCATCACTGGAATAATTACACCACTAACTCTCAACACCACCACAATAGCAATAATAATAATTATTATAACATAGGAATGACAACATAGTCAAAGCACATCTCACCAAGAAAATAAATTCACACCACAAATGTCCAACCGGAGTGGGGAGCAGAAGATGATTTATGGAATATTATTTTTCCAGAAATGATTTTCAAAATAAATCGAAAACACTTGGAGACAACAGTTGTGTAACTCGGAATTTCTTCCAACAGGCACACACACAACACATTAACACATACCGGTTCTTAAAGTGTATTTATATGCATACATTTAATTAAGTTTCCTTACAACACTGAAGAAACTAAACAGGGAGTTTTCCACACGGCAAATTCATAATATCCCACACCCCCACGATTCTCAAAAATCACAAATCCTCCATTTTCCCCCTGATCTACGCGTATTTTTAACCATACAGGAACTGACTGGAAAAGAGACAGAGATAAATTCACGGGCTGGCTCTACAACTACGGGCCAACTCGTAAAAATACGTATACACAATATACTTGGGAGTAGGAAGGGTCTCACACACACACACACACACGATAATATAATACTCTCACTAGTACTACCACACACACCACCACACCGTGTACTCCTCCGAAAGACGTCTAAGGCTCACTCACGCTACTTACTTATTCTTATCCCTCCTGGCTGCCGTCTGCTCAGTACACCCAGCGGAAGAAGGGGACAGGTCTGCTCTGGAAGAGATAGAATGTGCAACTGGCATTGCCTCCCAGTGTACAAGTGAGTCATGTGATGACGAGGAGTTGGTCAATTCCGTGGACGGCCTGTGACGTCATGAGCCGTGGGGCGGAATTCACAGCCCCACTCCCATTCCCATCATATCTCATCCCACAGTCGTAGGAATAGTAGTAGTTGTAGTACTAGTAGGGAAAACGCATGAAAACAAATCAGGAAAGTGTATACGTACATACGCATCCCCAGCATCCTTATGACCTGGGGGGTACACCATCAGCACCATATACTATGGTTCGTGGCTGTAAAGGTGCGTGAGCATATACCTCCCTCTATGTCTATGTAGTGTGCACTTGGTGGACAGACATGTGTGTGTGTGTGTGTGTATGTGTGTTTGTATGTGTGTGTGTAGCCTTGCCTGCATATGCGCTGCGTATTTCCTTAGGAGGCACCTATGTGTGCCCATGTGAACCATGTGTGTGTACGCCCGTTCCTATGTGCACGGCTGTTATGGGTGCGTGTGTACGGGAAGGCCTCCGTGGGTGTGTATGCTATGTGTCTATACGGAAGGGCCTCCATGTGTGTGTATGCATGTGTCTATACGGAAGGGACTCCATGTGTGTGCATGCATGAGTCTATCCGTCCGTCTGCCTATGGGTATGAGTCCATTTGAATGTGTATGTGTGTGTGTGTGTGTGTGTACGTATGTATGTGTCTATCCTGCATGTCTGCCTACGGCTCCGAATACATTTGAATGTGTGTCTCAATGTGGACGTGCATACGTTTGTGCGTGTGCCTATGCGTAAGTGTATGTACCTCCAGGCATTTGGCTCCGTATAACTGTGTGCATCTCAATACGTGTGGATGTGTATCCACAGTAGGCCTTCGGGTCTGTGTATGTATGTTGACATCTGTGTGTGTACATTTATTTCTTTACATATGTAAGTAGATTTACTCCTGTACGTGTGTGTGTGTACACTTACTTCCATACGTATGCGTGAGTACGTGTGCATTTATTCCAGTATGTGTGTATGCGTGTGTTCATGTGCATTTATCCCTGTGTGTATGTGTGTGTTCATGTGCATTTATCCCCGTGTGTATGCGTGTGGACGTGTGCATTTATCCCCGTGTGTGCGTGCATTTGTTGGGGTGCACATGCGTGAGTGCATGCGAGTGTGTCTACGGCTTTCACATGACCAAGAAGGGACGCACACACGTATAGACGCGCACACGCACACACACGCACACACACACACACACACACACACGGCGCAAGGAGGTTTTCGTACTATATGCACTTAAATCGGATGTGTCATAGGGGGTTTCCGAAGGCTGCTACGTCACCACTTTACGGGGGACTGGAGGTGGAGCGGGATGGGGAGGAGGGTACACATATGCGGAATTCTGGGGGTATGCATAGCATGTAGGGCTACCTGAGCCAATCGTAAGGCACCCTATGCCCTATAGCGGGCCGGGCCTATACGGCCATAGGCAAGTGGGTGACTATGCATAGGAGAGAGACGGTACATGGCCTGGTGTATGTGTCGTCGACTGACGAGGAGGAACGTTTTGCTGGTGGTAGAAGGACGACCATAAGAGCAGTGAGGACTAGTCTACGGCTGAGCAGTAGGGGAAGCAGACGAATACGGTGTGTGCGTGCGTGTGTGTGCTCGGCTCAAGGGCTATCATATCTTTCTCTCGCCACTGTATACACGCTGGCTTGAGTCTCTGAGGCTGCTGGTGCGGTGGTGGTGGTGGTGAGCAGTGAGTGTATGTGTGTGTGTGTGTGTGAGTGAACGTATACGTGAGCGAGGCTGCTGCTGCTGAGGTGTGTGTGTACAGTGTGTACATGTGTATGTGTGACTGTGTGTGTGTGTGTCTGTTGTAGTAGTATAGTAGTACGGGGGGAATGGTGAATCCAACGAAAACAGGTTAGGGTTTCCTTACTGTTCATATCCCACTTCTGCTCTCCATCGCACGGCACTGCCAAGACAGACATTTAAGAGTAATTGGAGTTTTTCGGAGAGTTAAAACGATGTCCACATCGACCCCATCGTCGCGGTCAGAGTTCATTGTCGGGGGCCGTTACCGACTGGTCCGTAAGATCGGATCTGGGTCCTTCGGTGATATATATTTGGGCATCAATATTACCAATGGAGAGGTAAGTCAAAATGGACGCGTCTTCCGTGCTCAACTGTGTGTGTGTGTGTATGTGTGTGCGGTGGGAAAGTAATATTTGGAATGTAAATAAAATATTTGGAATTTCTAGAATTGGGGTGTAGATGTTGAGGATTGTTTGAGGGGAAAAATGGCGGGGTGGGGGAAAGGGTTCCCTATATATTTATGTATGGATAGATGGTCATGAGAGTGTGGGATTCCGCGGAATTTTCTGTCGTTGTGGAATGGATCCCAGTGAGTGTAATTGCGAGAGGCCTCTCATATTAATGTCGTTCCCTTTTGTGTGTTTTTGTGAAATGATGCATATAGGAAGTTGCAGTTAAATTAGAGAGTACGAAGGCGAGACATCCCCAGCTTTTATATGAGAGTAAGCTGTACAAAATTTTGCATGGAGGCGTGGGGATACCACACATACGGTGAGTTGAAATCATTTTTCTTTTTCTTTTTTTTTCCGTGCACATTGAAATTATTTTCGTGCTGTTGTGTTGAAGTTGTTACGAAATCCTTTGGGAGGAGAGGAGACGAGATGGGTGGGCATGTATATTGTACATGAGAGAAATTGCCCACAACTTTCTTCTTCCTCAGAGTGGTCTGTGTGTGTGTATGTGTGAGAGAGGTATGTAGGAAGTGAAGGGTGAAGATGTCTCCCTCTCGCACTCTGGCACACTGTACTCCCTTTGTTCGGGCGGGGGAAGGGCTCTCTATTAAGTTTTTGTTTTTCCTCTGAGGTGGCTCATTGTGAACTTGGAGCGCTATTATTTGGCTTGAGGATTTTTGGGAAAATTTGAAAGTTGATGATGAGGATGGAGAAGAAGGAGAGGGGATGTGGGATATGGGATGAAACTACTGTATTTGTGTTTGAAGTTTCGATTGATTTTTTGTCTGTAGATGGTATGGCCAGGAGAGGGACTACAACGTTTTGGTCATGGACCTCCTCGGCCCGTCACTCGAAGATTTGTTCAACTTCTGCTCTCGTAGATTCACAATCAAAACAGTTCTCATGCTCGCGGATCAGATGATTGGTCGGGTGGAGTATATTCATACGAAGAATTTCATACATCGGGACATTAAGCCCGACAATTTTCTCATGGGAATCGGACGACATTGCAACAAAGTAAGTGACTCCTCCGAAAATCCAGATGGGGTCCGTGCCAATCCTTTTATTATCATTATTATTTTATTTATTTTTTTTGTTGGTGTTGGAGGAATTAATATGTTGAGCCCGATGGCGGCGGAGGAGTTTGATCTAATGAAAAATCGTTCCCTTCTTTTGTTCATTTCCTGTGCAGTTGTATTTGATTGATTTTGGACTGGCGAAGAAATATCGTGACTCGCGCACTCGTCATCACATTCCTTATCGCGAAGACAAGAATTTGACTGGAACTGCTCGATATGCCTCTATCAATGCTCATTTGGGAATCGAGCAGAGGTGAGGAACCAATAAGAATAATAATAATATTAATAATAAAGCTAGTTATTACATCATTATATTGCTTTCTACCATCAACTTTCTCTTTTTCTCCTCACGTGACCTCATCAGTCAGTGGCTCATGCATAACTAATTCCTCTGCCTTCCTGTTTTGTTTTATCGTGCACATAGTCGTCGCGATGACATGGAGTCTCTCGGATACGTCTTAATGTATTTCAATCGCGGAAGTCTTCCATGGCAGGGCTTAAAAGCAGCTACAAAGAAGCAGAAGTACGAAAAAATCAGCGAGAAGAAAATGTCAACGCCAGTGGAGTTATTATGCAAAGTGAGTCATTTTATTTGCCCATTGAATGGTTTTAAAATATCTTTACAGTTGTATTTGCATGAGTAACTTTACGATGGGGCGGTGGGGACGGTATTTTCCTCACTATTTGACTTCGTTCTGACGGCGCCAAAAAATCCTCCCTGTGCTCTCGGACTCCTTTGTGCGAATTCGGAGAGGCTCATGTGCTCTTGTTTGACCGTGATTGCAGGGATACCCAGCAGAATTTGCTATGTATTTAAATTACTGCCGCGGACTCCGATTTGAAGAAGTGCCGGATTATATGTATCTTCGTCAGTTATTCCGGATCCTGTTCCGCACTCTGAATCATCAGTATGATTACACATTTGACTGGACAATGTTGAAGCAGAAAACGGCTGCGTCGATGGCAGCAACTTCGCAATCGCAGCAGCAAAATCCTCAACAAGCCACCAGCGTTTCGGTACCGGGTAACATTACTGGTTTAGGTCAGTAATTTAGGCCCCACCCCCTCCCCCTCCCTATGTCCTCTCCCATCATTTGATATTTCTTAAAAGAAAAAATTTATACCTACCTTCCGAATCCTTAAGCTCCTCCCATTTAGTGGACATCAGCCAATTAACTTGTACATATATATATTACTTGAAGTAAGAGAGAAAAACAAAAAAAACTGTGTGTCTCATTCATTTCGATTTTACATTCAATAAACTCTCAATTGATTAATTGACGTCACCTTAGCCTCGTACTTGAATCACAGAGTCGTTCTTCTTTTGTTATTTTATTCTCCTCCTCAAGTCAACTCATAAAAATACAGCCTCTTATGTACACATATTTAGTAACCCTCTCCAGATTCATTCGTCATGTGTCAACCATTTGCGTCATCCCGCAGTTTATCCTTTGAACCAATCACAGTTCCTGTCCTCTATAAAAATGTTATTATTATTATTATTGCTATTGTGCGGATGGAATGGAATCATGGGAAACTCACTCCGGGAAGTATCCCCAAAAATTAATCCAACAAAATTAACCAAGTAGTTCAGAAAAATTACTCGAGAATCTCCCAAAAATCCACCCAAATTTCCCAAATCATCCCCATGCCCTTTGGCACAGAACACTCTACAGTTCTATAGTTTTCCCTCCCCACCATTGTCAACTCATTACGAATATCCACCTAAATCCCACTTGTTCAACCTAAAGGAATCCCCCGTGGAAAAGTACAAAATAAGCAGTTATACCTTGTTTCCATACCTTAGTATTTCCTTTCCTCGCTCTCTCTCTCTCTCTCCCCGCCTCATTATTGTAAACAATTAGGCAATCAGAGTGAGACCTGAATATTTTCCACCAAACTGTACACATACTCACCCCATACCACCAACAGTCCTAACTTAATTTGAATGGACCTTCGTATTGTAAAACTACGTATATATATATATATATATTTGTGTAATTGCTTCCACTAGAAGCAAATGGAATCAATGGACATTCGCTCCGTCGCCGGTTACATACATATGTAAATTTTCAACATGCTCATCTCCAGCATTCCATCATCAGAGTTATTATCTGAAAAAGAAAAAAAAACTTTCCTTCCATTCTCGCATGATCCCAGATCATGTATATGTCTAATGCAGTGTAGTAAAATCCTTTATAGTATCTCCCCTCACATTAGTATATCTTCAAAAATATTCCCATTTAAAGCTCACACCACTCATAGTCAGTCAGGAAGGGAGAAGAAGAGGACCAGGCGGGCATGCCATATGATATGTCATCAGTGGCATCAGCATCACCATCCCTATAGGTACATCCGAGCTGCTCAAATAAACTGGATCCCCCCACACACGATGTGTGCACACCAGTTTATGTGAAGATGAAGATGATGAGGATGATGATGATGATCATGGAAAGGGTTAGATGTTCAAAAGGTGTGAGAAATGCAGCCAGAGTTACACACACGTCTGCCTCTGCCTCATCCCTGATCCCTCTCAGATGGAAGAGCACCTCCTCAATGTACTGTATAGCACTCTGTGGAGTTTTTCGCGTAGAATCTCACCATGTTGTGCGAGGCTCGGCCGCAGGTAGGAGTCCCCGTCCTGTCGCGCAGAATTGTAGGGCCTTATGGTTCGTTCCAATAGCTATATATGCTTTTCACAACAGAAAGGATGGGATAACTCTTCCACTACTACTACTACGACTACTACTGCTACAACTACTACAGGACTACTACCACCAGACCAGCACCAGCTAGGAGAATCTGAAGAGAAGAACGTATATACCAGAGAGCCCAGAATGATTTTCTCACAGCCATCTTGAATACAAAACCTTGCTCGTTTAGAGCTGGTCGATCAGTGTGGCGCACGGTGTAGCTGTGAGTGTCCTCGCCCCATACGTACTTGAGAGGTACTGTTTTGGAGTCCGGCTCATCTAAAAAAAAAGTTGTTGCAGGAGGGCTTGGAGCAGAGTAAAATAGAGTCGAGTCGTCGAGAAAGAGGAAGATTCACACATATATATATATATATGTATATATATACACACACACAGATTTTTTTCCAGCCAGGGACTCTTTAAATTATAAATAATATTCATCATCTTAATAATAATAATAAGAAGAAGAAGAAGAACAGTACGAACCGAGTTTTATAATATTAATACTAATAATAATAATTTGTACGACGTGTACAAGAGGGATTTTTTGGGATAAAAATATTATTATTACTATTATTATTATTGCTATTACTATTGTTATTATTATTTCCCTTCGTATGGTTGGCCTAAATTTGGTATTACCATAGTTAGACGGAAAAGTTTGTGGAGAGGACCGTATCATACACACACACACACAGTCCGTGTTTTCAGTGCGTATATAGATATATATATATATATTTAAATATATATATCTGTACAATTATATATATTTGTATATACGTATATGTTCTGCGAGGTGTCCATATGAAAAGACGATAATAGCTGGATGAGATTGAGATTATAGAGTGGTGCAGTTTGTGCGTGTGTATGGGGTGCGTGTGAGTGTGGGGATTTTTGGTCAATATTAGACACACACACACACAACAACAACAGGAAAGGACGGGACATAATAGGGCTGACTGTGAGGGACACACGACATTGTCGTGAGTGAGCAACTTGCTTTTGATCTTCACCATCTCATCGTCAACATCGTCATCATCACCACCACCATCCGTTTCCCGACGAGACGAAATATTGTACATCAGGCACACTATATATATGCAGTAATAATACGACGGACACGGTGACGAATACTGCGGCGTAAGGTGTGTGTGTGTGCTCCGGATATTTTTGAAGGGAATAATAGTAATAGTAATAGTAGAAGTAATAATAATAATAATAATATCATTATTATTATTTATCGGAAGCTTGTGTGGAGCCACGGAACAGTACGCTACTAACTACGGAGACTTGTGAACGAAATGGTTCCCTTTTTGAACCATGATGACGGAACTCTCACTATTTTCGTAGCATGTTAAGAAGGATCCTCTTCTACCTACTGGGAACTCAGTCTCCTTTTTTCTTCTTGTCTGTCACATGTTTGATAACTTTTCTATTTATAAAACCTTCACGACCGGCATATTTCCCGAGCATTGCACTCCGAAGGCTCCGAGCTACCACTATATATTACTTCTCCAAAGTTAATGTAATTCTGTAATAGAACAAGTGTTAACCCATTGTTTCTCTCCGAAATCCTCTTCTGCTGCCCGCATCTCACTTTATATATATATAAATATATATATATACGTATAAACTTGAAGACGAAGGAACTTTGCGGGATTTTTCCAACGTGAAAATCATCATCGTCATCACCATCACCATCATCGTCGTCTGAACAGATTTTGGAGCTGAAAAGAAAGTGTGTTGTATGAAGGAACTAACTGGATTGGTATTTCTGGAATATCTATAGTGTTCGTCGTCATATACTCTTCTCCCCGTGGTAACTACCGCTGATTCGGCAAGGAAGATCTTGGAGTAACTCTCTTTTTTCCGCCTTCTTCAACGCTTCCAATCAATCCTTTACACACACCAGAGGAACACAACATAGGAGTGTACATCGACGGAATCCATTTCGTTTCGAAGGAAAACCATACGGAAGTATCCTCTCATCGTTCCTACACATATACAGACAGCAACATCACCATCACTCCCCGACGTGTCTCAGGAGTTTACTACTACACGAGGAATTGACTACCCTCTCATGTGATACACAATATATAATTTTACCCAATCTTTAAATCCGGAAAGGTCGGTGCGAAGGAACTGAGGAAAAAACTAATTGTGAACTGAACAATAATAACTGCTGTATATATATATATACATATATATATATATACATATAAGAATTCTTCGGAGAATTTCCGGGGCTGGCGGAGAGAGGTATTATTGGGAAGAAGTTTCTTTTGGTGCTACCGAAAAAGGGCGACGTCGACGACGACGACGACGATTTAGAAGTACGAGAAGAAAAATCCAGAAAGTGCAGAAGAAGTGGCTTGGTTTAATTGAAGGAATCCTATAGGATGACGGAAGGTAGTGACGATTTTAAACTAAATGCATCATCCGAAAATCCTGCCATTGATGGAGGAGTCAAGATAAGTCCGAGTGGGACGGCAACCAGTGGAGGACCTGATGTTGGTGGACCCGTCTGGGCCTCACAGGCCCCACCCGTGGACGATTTTAATTATTTTTTCAATTCGGCTTTAAGTTTCCCGCAAAATGGATATTTCTTTCAAAATTTCGGACCTCCTCCTAATATGAGTAAGTTGGAGCTCGTTTCTTCTCAGATTTTTCTAATCTTATCATCCTAAGACACGATGCTGGAGCAACTTGTGCGTGTATATGATTCCCTTGTGCGTAATTAATTGTTAGGTTTGCGGTGGGGGTGTGTGTCGTTGTGATTGAATGTCTGTAATTCTTAGATTTGCGGGTTGAGGTGTGTCGTATTTTGAGTGTGTTTAATTGTTAGATTTGCGGGGCTCCCATGTGCTGAAGGCTATGGATATTGCTATGCTAAATTCTACATTAATGAGTTTTAGTTTCAGTCTATATGTTTAGATGTACTATTGCTCCCATCTTCAAAATCTTCGTCGTCATCATCAACATTTATATATATGTATATGTATATATATATATATATATATATTTCACTCGTCAGTTCACGTTTTTGGGGTCGCGGTCGTGTAATCATATGAATGTTTTGCACATGTGTTGGAAACTGATGACGACATGAGATGATATTGATTTAAATTCATACATCCGGCGTGTTCATTAGAAGAGGGATGTTACTAAGCGCGTGGCTTGTGGTTCAGTGCATAGTTTATGCATATAAATATGAATACATGTATACACATATACATATATATGTGTATGCTATGAGCTTTGGAATCCAAGATCTTATAGCTCTTCTTATCCATGTTGGTGAGATGATTATGTGTATGTACATGTATATCCTCGGACTCGTCCTTGGTATCTGGAACTTTTGGTGCAGTGAGATGAGCCGAGAGGATCTTATGTGTGTGTCTGTGTGTGTGTACAATTATGTATGTAGTGCATATATCTGGTGGAAAAAACCTCCCTCGTGTATCCCCCTTGACTTGATTTGTTTCCAATTTGGATATTATTTATCAGAATGGAATTCCAAAGGATAAGTATCTTCACCCCGCGGCTCGCTGTAACTCGTAGCATCAGTTCAGGGATGGAGATTTTGAATGCACTTTTAATGCCTGTCGCACGCCGTGTAGTTAGTATTAATTGTTTTACTGCGTTGTAGGAAAAGTCTTTCGGAGCTGGATGACTGGCTGTGTGAGTGTGTCCGTGTATGTGCAGTAGTTTTTGTTCCGTGCTGGAGTGGAAAGTATATAGTAGCATCACTATTATTATATTCTGTGTAATTCAAGTGTGGTAAAGTTTAGTGGTTTGTTCCATTAGTAAAGTGCTGTCGAAAAGTAGAGTTATTATTGGTTACCTCTGCATCGCGATGCATCCGCCGTTTTTCCACTACCCCGTACCGGTGCTGCCGAACCAAATGCCTCCTCCCCAATATGCTTTTCCTGGTGATATTGGTGGTGGTGGTTTGAAAATTGGGAAATTTTGGCCCACTTCACCGCCGCCTCCGTTACTTCTTCATCACCATCATCATCATCATCATCCGCCGGGCGGACCCCACTCCATGGCCCCCATTGAATACCGTCAATTTTCTCCTGCAGGTTTAACACAGAATGGACCTTTCGGTCCGAGAAGATCACCTTTTGGCCCTCAGCAGAGCCCTCGTCACTCGGGTAACTCGGCCACACCTGGGATTGGGAGGTTCCCCCCTTTCGGTTTCCCACAGCAGCGTCAGCCACTTCGGCCTGGTATGAAAGCTGGAAATGCTGTTTACGGGTACGTCCTCCTATCTCCTCTCAATCTGTTACGTATTCTGTACGGAATCTGTTGAAATTTTGTCATTTTCCATGTACAAATCTGAGTATTACCAATCTATGCTTTGTTGTATGAGGGGGGAATCTTTTCATTTGCCACATGGCGGTACAATTAATTTTTGTGCGGGAAAGTTGAAAAGGTTGAATTTCTTTGTGAGAAAAGGAAGGAGACGGGATTTTTTATAGTTTGAGTTATAAAGTGGGAGTTTCACTTGCTAATATTATTATGATGAGGATGATTCCGATATAAATTGGGGTTGCGGAAGTGTGTTGCCTAGTGTCTCGTCCTCCGTGAGTTTTAATCCGGAATTTGGCAGGAGTGGAGGAAGAAAACGAGATTTTTGCTGTAGAAAATGGAAAAAGTCGGTGCCGCAACCGGTTTCCCTGTAGGTTGTATGTTTGCGTGTGCGAGTGTTTGTGTAGAAGTTTTAAGTTGTGAAACGAAAAGTTGAAGAACTATAATCTCTCGCTCCTCAGTCCCAAGTCCCAACCAAGTTGTTTTAGCATATCTTTGGGAAAGATGTGGCGGTATGCTAAAACTTCTCGGGAAACCGGCACAGATTATCTCTATGTGCGTTCCTCCTGCAGGGATTTTTACCTGATTATTCGGTGTGTGAGTGTGTGTGTGTGCGTGTGTGTTTGTGTGTGCGTATGGAATTTTTCCTCCTCGTCGAAAATGTGCCTGATGATAATGGAGTTGCCGGTGTTTGCATCATGTTCTATACAATATCACCGTCATCGTCTCACATCTCTTATCTGTTCCAGTTCAAACGTTTTATAGAATATACGTAGTTTTTTTTCGAGAGAACTTTTACTGACGACGTAAAACTTGGGAGTTGATTTTTTTCATGAATCTGGTTATTATATTAATCTGTTTATGCAGAACCACTCCTCACGAGATGATACCAAATAAATATGAGTTGAGCAAGTGGGATTTTTATGGTAGCAGATTCTGGATGCTTCTCCAATGGTATAATAGGGAGAAAATAATGAGCTGTTTGGACTTTGAAAAATAGTGGTGGGCGGGGGATTTGAAAATTTATTAATTAATTAAGAGATGATGGATTTTGAAACTTACTAATTACTTCTTATAGAGTTGACAGATTTTGAAAATTACTAATTACTTTGCATAGAGTTGATAGATTTCGAAAATTACTAATTACTTTATATAGAGATAATAGATTTCAAACTTATTAACGACTTAAAGCGATGGAGAGAGAGAGAGGGTTGAAACTTATTGATTACTCAAGAGATGTGAGAGATTTTAATCTTGTTAATTAATTAAGAGATGAGAGTTTTTAAGCTAATTAATTATGAGAAAATGACGATGAAAATATATTTAAACTGATTTTACTGTGAGCTGCTCTGACTGTGACCCTAATGAATGTATTTCGGATTAAATCATTATTTCAGAAAACCCAGTCCAACCATGGTAGTCCCACCCAACTTCAGGCGGAACTTCGGCAAAGGCCCGTTTCAGAGTCCATTTGAAGGTGGAAACATGGGCTCGGAAGGGGAGCAACTGTACCAGGTGCGTTGAAATCCTGTTAGATAAAAAGTGTGTGCCTGTATTTAATTATAGTTTTCCTATGCCCAAAAACTCGGATTTTGATCTTTTGTTTTCCTTCATTCCCAAAGTTACGAGGCGCGATCCCAAGTCGTGTGGCGAGTACGCACCCACCCACCCAGTCATTTCCAGTTCCTCGTCCAGATCCTCACCCCGTCCCTTCAAGGTCATTCCCCTTCATCCCGAAATCTGTTCCAGTTTTCCTCCCGCGGCGGCATGCCGACGCCGACAACATTCAACTTGGCAAGGGAATGGGGTCATTTAGATGTGTAGATTTTGATTTTCAAGTGGATTCTTCGGTGATTCCCCATGAAAGAGACCTCACCTTTGTACCGCCCCTGAATGTGGCACACAGTAAAGGATTTTCAACATGGACATGACTATCTGCCACGTCGGGTGCGTGGATATTCCTAGTAGGTATTTCAGAGCGTTCCTCCTCTGAGAGAGTTGTCTCTCTCTCTCACATTATATCATCCGCCATCATGCTATCTCGCTGCTATGGCTGTGGCACACGGAGGGGCCGTTTGCGAGCAAGTTGGACAACAACGACCTTGCATTCGGATTGCACTTGTCCTATGTGGGCTCTATTGTTTTAAATGATAAATAGATATAGAGTTCAGGAGAGGAGGAGGAGGAGGATGAGTGAGTGAGTGAGTATGTCTTCTGAAGTGAGGGATGATGAATGATGATTCAAAGACGATATCCACCACACTGTTCCCGATAATGCTAATGAGGGGGGAATTTTATCCATAGATATTACAATTGAATCTCCACCGCATGCATCACGGTCACTCCGCTCGCTCGGTAGATTCCCCAACGTGATTCTGCTCTGCAGCGTTGCTATTCACACCGACGACAGACGGCGGAAAACTAACCTGCCCGCATATACCTCACAGAGGTGAATAAGTGATGAAAGAAAATCCATTATTGCTCATTTTAATCATTATTATTATTATATATATTGCATCCGTCACATTTCCCAACGACTGTTCTCCTTACAGTCACACATCTATGCAGGGACTTGTTTGGTGGATGTAATAAATAAATACATGGCAAAATACGAGCAAATATGTACATACATATAGAAACAAGTATGGAAAACGGCGACGAAATTGAATGGAGCGTAGAAAATCGGTTAAATATTCATGAGGAGGAAGGGCACACAATGGTGTTGGACAAGAGATTATGATGAGTTTGTTACGTCCTCGCACGTAGCAGTACACAGCACACTGTCGTCGTCGTCTTCATTCCCCTGTACTGCCCATGTAGTTCCGGTGGATTCATAAACTGTTTAGTCTACTCCGCCTGTGTGCTAATTTACTTTTAAAAGGCTAATAATAATAGTAATAATAATAATAAGTTCCTCTGCTATGCGTTTCGAAAGTCCTCTCTTCGAAGACTCTTAGGAGACGCTCCTTAAGGAGAGCGAGAGAGAGAGAGAGACTTGTGTTTTGTGAGTACTTTTAAATGTGTGACAGGGATGATGAGGATCAGGTGGTCTGTGCTTGCGCTGGTTGCTCTTGCGTGCTATTGGGAGATTCTGTACACGGGAGTTGGAGGATCACGCATGTGATTGTGCAATCTCCTGTACAACTACTACGAGTTTCCCTTCTGTATGTAAATAATAATAACTAGCTCGACTATACTCACAGTCACTTCCACAAATACTAACTACTAATACTAATACGACTACTACTACTGCACAACTCTCGAAGCACCGGCCGAATTGCCGGAACAGTAACTAGTCACTGGGGTTTGGTAAAGCAGTGTACTATTATTATTATTATTATTATTATTATTATATTATGATATACGCCCATACATTTCCTCCAGCTCCTCAGCGAGTCATGAGCACAGAGTGTGCATATTGCATAGCCCAGTAGTGTGTAGTGGCGTCAAAGTTGTTAGTTTGGTGAGCGCTGACTGAGATGAGCTGTGAGCCAGCCAGCCAGCCAGTCAGCCAACGA
>WJFA01002717.1:0-14922 GCA_009870155.1 Pseudobourletiella spinata | reverse complement strand
ACGGAGTATTATTTACGTGGATCCTCAGACCACGATCGCCCCGCAGACACTCTCACTACAAATTACGTGATAAATAAGGTCAAACGTAATGGGGGATGTCCACATATTAGATCATCAACAGGGGTATTTAGTGGGTGTGTCTTTCCCATTGAATAGCACTAGTGATTGCCCATGGTTGGGGTTCATCATTTTGGAATTTGAGAAAAAGAAAATATAATTTAATATGCATTCCTTCTACAAACCCTGTACAACCATAGTGCAACCCGCAAATTGCCTGGTTCATGTGGTGGTATAGGTGAACGTTCCATTTTACAGATTTCAGCAATTCACTTAATTATCTTTGACCTCCACAACGCTGAAATAAGGATGCTTCTTTATTCTTTTTCCTACAGATGACGTGGAAGTGCGCAGCCATGTCTCCATTTCGTGGCAGAAACAATGCGATAGTTTTCTTCGTCCTTTCAGGCTTGCTGGGCTGTCCATAATATATTACGTTTAGATTAGACGATTACCTGTATTGCATTCACAACTGCAACACTTCTTTATTCTACTGTAAGACCCACTTACTTGATCACACGTCTGGCAGGCTCACAAATTTGGTGTAAATCGCTGTTGGTCAATGAGTTGGAGAAATTCGCGAAGTACACGGTGCTCTTGCTCTTACTCAGTAGTACCAGTATCAACCCAGCGCTCATCGCCTTTGAGTTCAGTTTAGTAAGAGCTGCTGTAAAATACTTCAAAGATTTGGCAACTCTTTTCTCATTCCCGCAAATTTTGGCCAAATTTTATTATATTACCTTATGTGCCGTACAGCTTAAGATAATTTGACCTCTTAAGTTTAATTTAGGCAAGAGCTTGAGCTTCACAATGCGTTTAACTTTAGTGTCAAAATTAAAATTCGCAGCGAGCTTCGCCAGCGGCTGCTAGGAGTTTGAATCCGCGAGTGTGATTTTCTTTGACTTCCAAAGGTTCATTTTACACGCATTTTTCAGTATATAATTATAATTATAACGGATGTGGAGTCGCATCAATCCGGAGTAACGCGAAAACTGTCATTCGACTATCAATTTAAGCATAGTTCAATCATTTAATCGTCCGTGGGATTCATTGGCATTTACCTGACCAAAATCCAATGACTGGACGTAGTCGTGAAATCAATCACCAGGGGGTGGGGTGGGGACAATTTTCACATTGCAAAATTTCTAGCCCGATTCTCAGCTAATTTTCTTTTTTCGGAACTTACGGAAGCTTGTGAAATTAAGCGATATGAAAGCATTCGTGGATAGTAGCTCTAGTGTGGTAGTTTTATTTTTTAAGATGTCTTCTATTTGCTCTGTAAGCGAATAACGGGGAAGCCAAAGATGATCAACCTCTGAGGTGCAGGAGATAGCGTTCGACTACTAAAGGCCAGCGTGATACTCCAGTCCAGTGATTTTCACTGGAGTGACAGTGAAAATGTTTTATAATATAAAATAAAATGAGTTTTAATGCTTTAACCTTTTCATAGTTAGAACTGCGGCTCTAAACATTTGATCAGTTATAGTTTCGAAATTTTGAATTTTTTGCTTCCCTATGCATGAATTTATGGCACTCGTTTTTAATATCTTGAGAAGCTGGATAAGAACGGAACACAGGTGTGAGACTATGCGATAAAATTTAATTTGCTGAATCCCTCTTTGGAAGTTTCAGTCTTGTTACCACCTTTGGGTTAGGATTGTGAGATTGTGGCTGATTGCATTGGAGAAAACAAACGGAGCAGAGATTTCATAATTAATAACAGTGAAGTTGTTGATTTGGGTTGTACCTCTAAGAATGGAAGACCTCTCGCGTTTGCAAAGCTAAATCTGAACCTGAAGTTGTAAAAATCCTTACTTCATACTGATAAATATACAGGGTGCCCCAAAATGATGTACTCGATTTGTTTAGGGAATAAAATCCAAACCACTCAAAGCAGGGACATAACGGATAGCTCCAATTAAAGCTGAGTCTTTGGGATTACATCTCCTAAAATGTCGCCGAAGTCGCCGGGCTAGTTTAGAAATAGGAACCGAATAATCATTATTGGGGGTGCTTTAACATGGGGGTCAACAGCTGCTTCAAATCCATCCACAGGCCAAACGGTTTGACACATAGCTATTATTTGGACTTTTTCGAGAGTTAAAGACAAGGGTGATTCATTCGTGGGGTCGAAAGGTCTTGTCGTAATTTTCCCAAGGTCGGGTCACTGGAGGTCACATTCTCAGATTACCCAAAATTTCAACCAAAAGAGTAGATTCCCTTTGTCTTTAGCTCTCGACAGGGTCCAACTTGACGGTTGTGTGTCAAACCGTTTGGCCTGTGCATGGATTTGAAGCTGCCGTTTATGCTCGTGTTAATACACTCCCAAAAACCGTTTTCCGGTTCCTCTCCTCCGATACTATTGCCGGGTGAAATCAGGAGAGCGGTGATTCTATCAGCACTGAGATTCTAAAAAGGCATCCCCAAAGCCATCGCTACACGCCTCAACCGCACGAAGTGAGCACCTCAGGCTAAGTCACAACAAACAAGTGTCAAGATATCCTCATTTCATGCAAACTAATAGCAGCAACACGACACGCGTGTAGCAGGACCCTATCATGAATTTACATTATTGATCCTGAGCCAGGCACCAGCTTTTTCATTTTTTGAAAAACACTAAAGGGGTTTGGTGAATTACAAGCCTGATGGGAAGTCCTATGTTACATTTTCCAAATTTCGTACTCGGAAGTCACGCATGCCCACAGGACGTATGGTTGGGAATTCAGGTACCAGTAGAAGCGGATGCATATCGATTTGAGTTGGATCAAAGGACCTGTTCAAAAGATGTAACAAGCCCTAACGTGTGCGTGCTCAACACAAGTTGAAATCTTCTAAAAAAACCGCTAGCTTTGCCAGAGCCTTGATTTTTAAAAGTGGTTTCGGGCTCTGGCAAAGCTAGCGGTTTTTTAGATGATTTAAACTTGACACCACTTGTTGTTCGCTACATGTTTGAGGGTTGTAGCCCGCAAAGTTCCGACGCACGAGTTTTTTCTCACTACCTAACTTGTAAGTACTTAAAATTGTAAATATTAGCTAGACTTTTTGTTTTTTCAACCTTTCCTCGGTTTTCTAAACCTGTTGCCGGGTTTTTCCTGTGTTTGAATTTGAAGAATTTGGTTTAATTTATATAAATATTTGTAAATGTATTTAAATTATTTGATATTTTTTGAATTTGGTTGACTTTATTTGAATTTGTTCAAATTTTTTTGGAATCTACATTTTTATATTATGTACAATATATTTACTGATTTTTTAAATTTCAACCCCACGTCCCCTGTCCTCCACCCGGGGTACTCCCCTTCCGGTTTCACCTACGCCCACGCTACTCACTTAGAGTCTTCCCTGGACCTTCTTCCTCTCCGAAGCCCAGAGAAGGACTGCGCGTTTCCGGGAAAGAGTCCCCTTTTACATGGAGCCGCACATGGAGCAGCTCCTGTTCATGTTCATGCCATAACAAAGGCAAAGTGCGGGTAGAAACCCGCAATTGTAACCCTTTTGGGATACAGTTTACAGTTTACAGTTAAAAATTTTAAACCACAACCCCTATGTTACCTATTCGTGGGCTAACAACGGAGCAGGAAGAAGACCTCGGTGGCTGTTTCTCCTTCCCGTCCTTTATGTTTAGTAGAAGTTTGGAATGGTTACCGGGTAGATTTGGTGGCCATTCCGGGAAAGCGGCTATTTTGCATGCATTCTGGTATCGACGCTTGTACTGACCCTGTCGTAATGTGCTGAACCCAAGCTTTCACGAAATTGTTAAACGACGCGTCCACTCCAGCAGTAGTAGTTCTGTACCCTGGAGAAGTGGACGAAGGGTATGTTTGGCATTTGTCTGAACTGAATACAGAAGAGGAAGTGTCGACGTCGCAGGTACTTTGGGGAACCCAGTACAAACAAATACAATAATTAAGCAGGCATAATTATCACTGCATGGACAATTGTTTGAGTTTACTAACTGAATTGCCTATATTCTTCACTGACTGAGTGAGTTTGTAGCTGGAATCCTCTGGAGTTACATTTTTTTGTTTTGGTTGAGTAGTCAATATAGGGCATAAACCCCTGCTTATTATCTACTTATCCAATCGATGAACGTACATTATGCATTAAGCGTTCCTTATATTATTAACGACAAGAGCTGAATTTTCCTCGTGTAATCCTTATATTGACAGGTGTCAAGTCTGGTCATCCCCAACATGGATATGGATATAGATACTTCCGGAACCGGGGCCCATTTGTCCATCCGGCGCTGTATTGGAAATCTTTTACACGCTCTGTCGCTGCCGCTTTGACAACTGCCCTGAAACTTCGTGTGACAAAATGAAACGAGTGGTTGCTCATGCAAAGGTTAGGATGGTTCGCTGTTTAATTAGCCAATTTATGCCAAGAACTTAGATATGTATATATGTATGATCCAGATAACCAGATGTCAATTCTTTTCAGGAGTGTACTGCGAGGATGATGAGTGGGGGATGCCCAGTTTGCAAGCAGCTTGTTGCGCTATGCTGCTACCACGCGAAGCACTGCCAGGACGCTAATTGTTCCCGTTTCATTCTGTGCCGCCATTAAGCGTAAACTGATGTTGCAGCAAGCAAACCTGCAGCTGCAACAAAATAACGTCTTGAGGAGGCAGGTGCAGATGACGATGCAAATGCGACGAAACGGGAATGGAACTCCTACAGCACCGTCAGCTGCATCACGTCAGCCGGAGGGACCGGATCCGTCGATGGTCCAGGTATTTGTTTGACTCTGACAGTGGTAAATCATCAAATGTGCGGTACTTATGAGGTTGTGAATTTTCACATAACGGATGTGGACGAGATGCTTTTTAAACATCCATTTCGCAGAAATCAAAGTACAAGTATTACTTCAGCTTAAATTTTGTTATCACTCAGGGTTGGATTGATTCCGTGAGACGCAGACAGCAGCAAGAAGAAGAAGAACAGCAGGCTCATCAGGGCGGGCCTGGTCACAGTATGTTTTTCGTTGCCATAATACATCATGATTCTCATGAGGACAATGCGATGGAAGATGAAGGTAAATTATTTGTGACCTGATGGTCAGTGCGATTTGAGGATGTATTGTGTTAGTTTACATCTTTTCTGTCCCTCCAGGTTCTGATTCTGAGAAGGAAAATGAGGAATGAATCATATGAATCATGAGTAAAATACTCGTCCTGTCCGAACCGATCAGCTCAATGCTGACGCCGCAGCAGCAGTAACAACAGGATTGGTTACTTCAGCAAGCAGGAATTATTGTTTATACGGCAGTCACAGTAGTAGGTCCGCAGGACCTGAATTTGAACTTAACGAGATTCCAACGAATCCAATGTATTTTTTCATCTTAACTTTTTAACCGTAGGGTAAATCATCGTAAAGATGAACAACTTGCTTGTTGTTCACTACAAGCTGAAGTATTTTAGTACATCAAAATTTTTCCGTAGTCTCGTATGCTAGATCATTCTGAGGGTCGTTTCAGACAGTACCAGAAAAATCCCGGTAATGATCCCGATCTCCATCAAACTGAAACCACTGCGGAAGGGGCCACATCGACAATGTCTTTCCAAAAATGTTCTGCAAAAGCAGATGCAGCGCCTATTGCTAACTGTAATCATGGAGGTACACCTCCAGGATAGGGTAGGTAATGACAGATGTTTTCAAGAAATTTATTTCAGACATTGCACCCTAATAATTATTTCTGCTTGCAGTTTTTAGTCTGAATCCTTCAAGATTTAACAGATAGAGGACAAGTTCTCAAGGGTCACCACATGTTGAAAAGGAAACAGATTTAAATTAGTAGGATTCAGTTGAAAAAAAACCTGTTTTATCACGAAAGTTTGCGCAATGTTCAAAGGTAGTCTGGGTTTGAAACATAGCCTTGAACAATGAATATTTAACCTAGGTTTTTGTGTTACGAATCCATCCGTTCACGCTGTGAAGTGATGTTTTGGAACTTGAAATATGTGTTGGTAACGGGATTCCGGTATTTTGTTTAGCGGAATTTGAGACTGACATCCCGGTTGGGTAGAGATCTTTGGTAGCCCTCTATATCGGGATTGGGACCAGTTTTAGTTTTGATCTCCCAACTTTGTCGTGTCATGCCACATCCCGAAACACGGCGCAGATTTTGGCGTAGACGGCACGGTTGATATGAATGTTAGATGTAAAAAATGAACATGCAAAAATAATTATTTCTGTAGCTAGCAGCATGTGTGGCATTTGTAGTGTTAAGTGAAGAAGCCTGAGATTATTTTTAACGACGTAAAGTATTTTTTATGTGCCTATGAGTGACGGATTTAGGCATTCAAGTCAAAATCTTCGGAACATTTCGCCGACAAGAAAAGGCTCTCCCTCAGGGATCCTCTAGTCCGGAAATTTACAGTGTCTTCTGTAAAAAGTGGGCAATCTAAGTCAATTGTGTGGATGCAACTTCGGTTGCTCTAAAATTCGGTCATGTATTACAGTTCATAATAATATATATAAATAGTTTTGAAATAAAGTTTTATATGATAAATTGTGCTGTAATCAGAGAAGTTAGATACGTTTATTCCGAACAAATCAGAAAACAGAAAAAGCTGGAATACTTTCTTCAAAACTTTAAACTGAAGTTCGGCAAAGCTGAAATTTACATTTCTTCATACTGATTTCTTTTCAAATTTAAAAAAAATCCATAAGATATCAAAATATACTGATGTCTTAGAGAATTTGATTCTCTATCTTCTAAAAACCATAATGGCTCGCATTGGTGCGCGCGTTCGTTAGTTATGCGCGTTTCACCGTGGGACCATAAAAGCTGGGAGGCGAAAATCGACCTACATGATGCACAAACCATTCCATTTTGCTATGAAATACCTCTAACGCTGAGGTACCGCTGCATTTATCATTCTTCTTACCAATAAACTAGCAACACCCACGACCTGTTTGCCGGATGTTAGAATGGCGTGTAGACCATCGTTTTTAGTCATGTCTGAAACAGGAAAATGCCAGGCTTTGTTGGGGATAACGCGATTTAATCCCGAAAACAAATAAATTAAGCAATTTTCGCGAAATCCAAAATGAAAATTTTTATACCAATCAAAAACAAAGATGGCAAGTACAGATCAAAGCATATCTCATCTTTGAAGCCAGAAAATTTATCTCAAATTTTTCATCTTTCACCTCGCAAGATTCAGTACGAAGGTTTCTTCTATCTTTCATCTTTCATGGCGACCTTTTCGAGCACAGCAATCTGCAACCTTTACCGTGCACTGGTACAGGCCTCTGCTCATGAATGTCGTTCCTCGTACCCTCTTCCTTGCACTTAATGCAACCTGTACGCTTTTCTTGAACGTGCTAAAATGGTGGCCTTATTAGCGAAATGATGAAGAAAATATGGCGTAGAACTCATTTTGTAGATTAGGTGCTAATATATATTAAATTCGGCTTGGGAATCTTCTAAATATTTTTTTGATTGCGTTACAGTCACAGGTACAAATTTAGCCCTTCGTGTGTTCCACTGAAAATAAACCATAGAAGGGTACCGCGAATTTCGACTATAGAAATTGTAGCGGGAAAAAGTTATTTCAATCTTGTCCGTGTCCATGTCCATCTCCATGTCCAGTGTCCACAATAAATTGTTTTCATTGCAATATTTCCTATTCAGTCTGATTTATACTGAAGAAACTAAGCGACGTGAGAACTTATTCAATGATTTTTGCCGCTAAAAAGCCGTGGAATCATTCTTTTGTATAGTTTTTTAGTTAAGTATTCTGTTTTTTAAAAATATTTTTCTTCAGGACAGTCTTAGCAGATTCATTGAAATTGAGACACAATTTATGAGACACTGATGCTGTTAGTTTCGTAGAAATCAAAGTCATGGAATGCAAAGACTGCGTAGTCGATTTCAATGTAAACCCATCAAAACCGAGGAATCCAAAGGCGGGCCTGATCGTCGCCGCAGTTGCTGGTAATACACCTACACCTGTACGGAAGGGGCATTTATAATTTATAAGATTCGTAAAACCTTAACGGTAAAATTACAGGAAAAATAGAATGCTCAATCACTGGCTAAGTGGGTCGTAGAAAATTAAATCTAACTTTCTCACAGTGGTAGGCATGGATTTACCTCCAACTGTTAGCTACGTTTTGAAACTGTGATTTTATTTATGTATTTTCAAACACAGCAAACACTTGTAATCTTCATGATAATCGTCAAGACTCATCAACATCAAGGAAACGGACGTTAATATTCTTTGCTCTCATTGTTTGTCGATTGAAGGTGGCAGTGCCGTTCTGTTGAGTGCCATTAGTTTCCCCTTTGTGGCCCCAGCTTTACGAAGAATATGTTTACCGTACGTTCCAGCCACAACGACGCAAGTGAACAACGTCTTACTGGCACTCAAGGGTCGTACAGGGAGTTTGATCGATCTTGGAAGCGGGGATGGTCGCATTGTAAGGGCACTTACAGATTGATTTATGTTGAATCCACGTCGTGAAGCTTTGGATTTTTTAGAGGTGAGCCGTTGTAACTCATTATACTCCGTATTCTGAGTTTTTAGGTTCATGCAGCGGCCAAGGCTGGCTTTAATTCAGTCGGAGTTGAGCTCAACCCGTGGTTGGTTCTGTATTCAAGATTAAAAGCTATGAGTTTAGGCCTGGGCAAACACGCCAAATTTCACCGGCGTGATATATGGAAAGTGCCTCTCAATCCTTATGACAACGTTGTTATTTTCGGAGTAGATTCCATGGTAAGTGTATTAGGCTTGAAGTTTTTTTAGGCAAGCTAAATTGTTCTAGTACTATTGTTTACAGATGGAAGAGCTGGAGACCAAGTGCTTAAAGGAAATGAAGCCAGGCTCCGTTGTGGCCGCATGTCGTTTTCCTTTCCCGTCACTCGCTTCCAATCACAAGATCGGGGAGGGCATAGACAGTGTGTGGGTTTACTCTGTACAGGATACGCACGATAAGACAAGTTCGCTGCAGTAGAAATTTAAATCACCTTAGGAAATAAATACTAGTCTTATCTAGTATAGTAGTCTTAACTGGACTCTAAAGAATAATTTATTAATTTTCGTACCAAACTCAGCGTACGTGATGACCAGCTCGAAACACTACAATGCTCATAAATAAAGTTAGTCTATTTACCTCCTTGACTCTGATCAGACTCTGGTCGCTGCAAGTTAATGTTCCTCAATTTCTGTTCCAGGTATTGTACTCGTCTAATTATTTTTTCCTGGGGGTTAAACTCCATATATGGGACAGAAACTACGTTAAAACCTTGACTTTCTAAAAGGCGAACGTTGAGAAGTGACGGTCCTGTCGGTTCTTTAATACCTATAGTACATGATGAGTAACCGTATGAGAGAAACGCAACACTAATTAATTTCGTCTTATCCTGAAGATCAAACGGTACGGGGTCCAGTTTTGCATTTAGCTTGCATTCTGCGTCTGTAATAAGTGGCACAAGCGTACGTAAGAATAGGCATCACAAAACAAGTTTAACGAGCCAAACTTTACAATATACTTACCAATATAAAAGCCACCATCTAGACTTCTACCCGGTCTAAGATACTTCGGAGGTGGAAGAAAATTTCCAAGGGTTTCCACCACTGCCGCAGATAACTTGGCATCACTGGAACGTACTACCTCATCAACCCATTTGCTGACTACTTCTGTAGAAAGACTTGGACCGCTGTAGCCCTTCAAAATCTTTGCAGCAGCGTTGACGTTTAATATTTTTAACTTAGCCCCAGCCGCCTTCGATCCCAAAGAATCTGCAATGAGAAATCACAGATCCTTACCAATAAATTAGGGAAATAACAAGAATTTATCCTTACCTAAAGTTGATACGAAGCTCGGAGCTAAAACCGAAGATAGTAGTGCAGCATCTGCCTGATCCAGAACTAGCAAGGAGTGAACGATGTTCACCCAACTCATAGGACTTTTTGTGGTCTCCACTGTTAGAGTTTGTTTTGCCTTGGTGCAAAACTCAGCCGTATTTTCCGTGCGAATATTCAGCGTTGACGAGGTTAGAAGCCAAGCTGCTCTATCAATTGGACGAAGGACTTCATCGTGATTCACTATCCATTCATCCAGTGCTAGGATTAAATCTACATGTGTAGAACAGGCAGCAGTTAATAGCAATTCGACTTCGTACTATAATTTTGTAACCAGTCATAGTCTCTGAAGAATACCTTTGTGCTTGTAGCGCAGGTGACCCAAGCTTGTCACAAGGGAACTGATTAAAGCCGGATTGCTTATCGACATAATTTCTGGGCTTATCTCGTTACATATTTTGGACATGAGAACCTGCATTACGAGGACACAATTTTAAGAAACATACTGATCAACAAAATAGCCCTCAGCATAACCCTTCGGTTTATCATAATGTTACCGGTTCAGCAAACGAGAGTTCATGCAGTGCAAATATTAGCTCAATCCAATCTTTCACAGGAATTTTCTCCGAACTTTTCGAGAGGTGAAATGCCAGAGCACGAAGTAAAGGGGTCGGTCGCCTTTTCTGATCTCCAAGAGCTATAAAAATCTGGGAAATACGACAACAAATCGAATAACGCCACCTTCAGAAGTCTCTGACAGATTCTCATAAGGTTTCCCCCCATAAAATAGTTATTATGACCAGACCTTTATGATTTCCATGGGAGTGAACTCCTGCACTAATTCTGTAGCACGATCTTCTATCTTGGATCCAGTACTGGAATTAACTGCGGAAATAATTTGGAAAGTAGCGATGAAGTCCGAGCCCGAAGTGACTTCCACCCAACGTCGTTGAAGGGTGTCCACCGCTATGAGTAAGGGATGGTCAGAACGTAGTTTCGTATGAGACTTGCTCATTCGTCCTTGCCCACTTGATGATAGGAGACTAATGGATTTTGATACATATTTAATCGGGCACCTCCTCACCATCCATTTCAGCTCATTTTCCAAAAACTGCATCAATTCATGATCCGCTGGCATTTCCATGTTCAAACAACCCTGAGACAGCAACATGGGAGCATGAACATGGTTAGTAAATTAAACTGTTTTTACACGATTACACTAAAATACGATATACCTTCAAAGCTTGAAGTAAAAAACTTGGATTATCAGCAAAATTTGCGTTTCTCAATACTGTGCAGAGATGAGCAAATCTTTCATCTTCAATGATTTTCTCTTTCTCAGATCCAGCCGCTGATCTTTGGGCACACTGACCCAATGCAGACACTAGTTGACAAAGTTCCCACAACTTAAAAGTCCGTTGAGTGGAAAGTTCCAAAAGTTTGTCAACACTCGTAATTTTCGAAATCATCTGATTCTCATTTAACGATGACGATCTTGTCCGTGTTGGTTCAGAGTTCTGTAGACGCTCCTCCTCCACAGGGATATTGACGGAAGGGGTCGATTCAGTATCTGGTACTGCCTTAGAGCTCGCGAGCGGAAAGCCACTGGAAAAGTTGGAGCACAAGTAGAAGGACCTCGGCTTGGGATAAACAAGGGCCCGGTGTAGCACTGCACCATGAGTTACCATGACCCGAGAGGAATTGGATTGGTGACCCAAAATATGAGCGTAGAGTCCTAGAGTGTGATGATGGAATCCTGGAGATAAAACTTAATTACTATTCCTCTCGCATCAATTATTGCTTCATTAATGATATATTGAAGAAAATTTTACTTTTCATCTTGACGTCCCAATTTTCTCAAGGCTTTACTCCTCCAATTCAAACTTAATGGGGTCTTGTGTAATCACGGCCCGGCACGTGCACAGGAAACTTGAACAATTACGAGCGCTTCCTACTTTCATTACCACTAGATAAGAGCACCACAATTTCTGGACATTTCATTCCAGCAAAATTAGTAATTGCATTGTAAGTACGCCAGTCCCAACTTTAAAAACTTACCACACCAGTATTTTTAAAATTCAAACTCAAATTTGCGAACCCGCCAAGGAGATAAGAGGAGACGGCGGGAGATTTAAAATTTCCACGTGCGAATTGAGGAAACCGACAGGACTGTACGCTCTGTGATTACTGATTACATAACCACCTGAAATAACGAGCCTATGTGATCTACCTTCAAGGCAGTGGACTTAAGGGACAACGTCGATCGAATCAAGGGACAAGCATAACTTGGTGACCTTCGGCGTCGCCAAGGCATGTGAGATGGTATGAGCATGAAGTGAGAATGGCAATTGGCAAGATCGAAAGAACATAAGATGGAAGCAATGCACACATGTGCTTGTAGACTTCAAATTTTGATTTTGACCTCCGCGCCCCGTTAAAGACTGGAATTGCACACATTTGTATAACGTATAGTGTTAGGTTTATTACTATCATTAGTATTACAAAGACGCAAAGCCTAACCAAAGGGAGGAGAAGGCGTTACGAATAAAATAAAAACGTCACATAATAAGTGTGAACATTCAAAATGGTTATTTTCACCCCCGTTGAGTCTTAAACTAAGCTCGGAAGTTACATGACCATTAAGAATTACTTCGTCAGCTGCACTCAAATTTCGATATCCCCACTGCTGGATAAATTCGAACCGATGAATGTGCCAGGCCAGGAAGTAGTGAATTCCGTTCACAAACTGACGTCCAACTGAGTCCACGTTAAACTATAATAATGTACAATCCAACCACAAAACCAGCTCTGCTGGATAAACTCGAACCGATGAATGTGCCAGGCCAGGAAGTAGTGAATTCCGTTCACAAACTGACGTCCAACTGAGTCCACGTTAAACTATAATAATGTACAATCCAACCACAAAACCAGCAACTTCAGCCTTGCTTCAAACACATACCTCTTCTCTTCAAGTAGAGGAAAATAATTGCTATTAAAATTATTATTACTGGAAGAAATATATCTTGAACACTGGATGAGTCAACAACCAACAAGATGCCGGGAAGAGATGGATTCCCCAAATGCAGAATATTCTCTTATATATACAGCATATAGAGGAGATCTTTTGAGGTTAGGTTGGAAACGCATTTAGATACATACGTGGCCCTAATACGAATAAAGATTCGAACGCCATATTCACACTAGATTTTTGTAGAAGCCCATCAAGCTACAGCAACACGTCACGAGCGAGTTGTGAGAAATTTACCACTGGTTGTACATGTGAAAAAATAAATTACGCTATGAGCTCCATAATCTAGTTGCCTCTGCGGCACTTTTAGTGTCGCAGTGGTAGGTCTAAATACGAAGTACTTATAATTTCAACCGGACAATTACTCCATCACGGCTTCTTCACAGTGTTTTGAGCGGTTTTCTTCGCTTTTACCAAAGCAGCAATTTCCTACAATAGAGGAAATGTATTTACTTTCACACTCTAATTACCGACCAAGTTCACAAATTAATGGAGAACATCTTACCTTGAAACGGGCCATACACTCTTTCTTAGTGCGATTAGGCACACACTCAGCAATTCTGTCCCAACGGTCCGCTACTGTAGATGGATACGTTTTTAATGCTTGCTCTAATAGTTTCTGGTCTTCAGGAGTCCACGGTCGACCCTCTCCACTGGTAGCACCTGATTTTGTTTTCTCACCGCCAGACTTGTCGCTGGATGCCACCTTTCCCTTCGCCGCATCGTTTTCTACGTTTATGGTAAAATTCAAAGGTAATGGCACACTAGAATATTGGCGAAAGATTAGCAGAGTACGAGCAGACCAAGGTAACCTTACTTGCTTGTCCATTTTCCGTTCTCTGCGTAGCTTCTGACTCTACAACCACCTGATTCTTCACACTCTTTTCGAAGTAATCGAATGCTTTTGAATTAGCATCCTCCTTGAGGGCATTTTTGGAAAAATCAGTTGATTTTAACTCTTTGGCCTTTGCTAGCACGTCTTTAGCGCTACGCTGCTTCTTGTTATTTCCAGCGGATGAGTGTTGATATAGAAAATTGGCTACAACCTCCCACCTTTGTACACAGAGAAACGCTCCATGAGTAATGTACGAGCCTCTTGGAAAATTATTCTTAGAGTACTTTACCTATGTATTGTTCCCGCGGGGAAAAGATTAACTGCTTTCGTTAAAAGTGCCAACTCATCATGAGTCCACTCATCCTCTTGATCGTTACCAGTTCCATAGCCATTCTGAGTGGGAGGGGCTTTGATAGTGTCTTCAGTCTCTTGCTGAATCTTCCTCTGCAGCTCGTTAACTTTCCCGAAAAATATCTTACGGGATTCGTCCACTTCCAATGCAGATAACTGCTTGCAAAGATCTTCTAATCTGAAAACGCAAGCGAGAAAAATGAAGACGGGCAAGTGGTACAACAGGTAAGACATATTGTAAAAAAGAATAAAGCATACTCGGTCAAAGGTAGAGCTTCACATAACCGCTCCACGTTGGTCATATTAGTTACAACCTCATCGTCACGCTGAGCATAATAGTTCTGTGCTTTACAAATTGTGCGCAGATTTTTTCGTTCCTTCTTCATAGCTTTCTTGTAAGCCTCTTTCTCCTTCCTTACTGCCATTTCCTTTTCCTTCTCCTCCGCCTCAACCTTTTCACGTTCCAGCCTAGCTTTTGTTTCCGCTTCTTCTCGCATCTGCAAGGATGAAATGATATGATGAATGATCATCAATGAATAAGAAGGACAATGATTCTTCGTAGAAGACTACGTGAAAGTACAGAGGTTGACGCAAAATACCTTCTGTTCTTCCAGTTGCTTCTGTTTTAACGCCTGTTGACGCGCTAGTTTCTTATCTAGTTTTTTCTGAGCGTCCTCCTCCTTAAATCTAGCTATGCGGGGATCCACGGCATACGCGTTGTCAACAACGGTTCGAATACGGGACATTTCTTCTTTCTTCAGTTTCGCACGTGCCTGTTTATTTTGTTTCTCTATCCACCGTCGTTCTTCTCGACTGCAAAACACGTCAAATAGAAGAAAC
>WJFA01002716.1:0-14925 GCA_009870155.1 Pseudobourletiella spinata | reverse complement strand
ATAAAAGTCAATAATGGATGGCGTCCAAACAAACGCGTTTGTCTCCTCCAATCCTTCGCCATGGAACTCACCGTGATCTCACGGACGCTTTAATAATGCCGCCGCAACGGAATCCATTCAACCGTCCGTATACCTCTTTTAGCCTCTTACTCCGAATGTACGTACTGAACAGGTAAAAAACGTACGGGTTAATGAGACATTTTCTAGGAAAATCTGGCCACGACATGCTAATCTTCCTCTATAGTTGCTGCTGCGCACAGAATCCCATTTGTACATTGATGCGGATGAAAAACTAGTGATGAGGATTCAATTTGACCGGTCGGAGAGAAGGCTCACGCTCAGGTCTTTTTAATTAACTTGTTCACGGCTCCCAACAACGTGGCCGAAAGTTTGTCTAACCGGCCGGAGTAAATAATTACGATTATTATAATCCACGGTGACTCATCTTTCACTGTTCAGGACCGATTGGTAATTTGATTAGAAAATAGGAAGCTTTACCTTGGGAAATTAACAAGGAGGCTCCAAAAGAAGAGAATTGATCGAATCCACTGGACTCGGAGGATATAGATAGCTTATTTCTGGTATAATTCTGACTGCTACTTGATATTATACAGGTACGGAGCACACTAGGTGCTCTCCTGACTGCACCTTGAACACACCATTGTATTATTTTTTTCAATTATGAGAGTTGGTTAAAACCCCTCGTGAGAATCAAGGAGCCAATTAGTCAATATACGGTCGGTGGAATTTCAACGTGATACTCTCTGAGCCCCTCTCCGCACTGCACATATGAATAAACGTCATACGCTGTCATGAGTTATGAGTTGGTTCGCAGTAGCCTATCCTCATCGACCATTGCTATTACACTGCTACGATACTACTGCAGGGGCTGCTGCTGTTGTTGTATTTAAAAAATACTGTATGCCCTGCATACGATCCACTTCCATGACGCATATGAAATTCTCTTGTATGGCCAGCAAATTGAGACGTATCTCACATTATCCACGTTCGTTATAACTCAAGGTTTTTCTAATGTGTGTACCTGTGTGTGCAATGCGTGCATATGTACGAATATGAGTGCGTATTAGTTGTGTGTGTGTTAGTGGTGTGCAGGTTGTACATGTGCGTGTGTGCCAGTGTGTGTAGACAGTAGGGAGGAAACATAGCCATCGGATCCTAAATAGACGCCTGCTAAGCATAACTGTGTGAAGGCTGCGTGGAGAAACCAGCGAATGTGTAGTAGTGGTGGTGGTAGTAGTAGTAGTGACGCTATTTACTTTTGGTCAAACGATCACATTCTCGTAGTACACACACGAACTCACACATTTTGATTATTTTCATTTCTTAAGTCAGGCTGTACGACGTGCGGTGAGGGAAGACGCACTGAAGCAAGGTAGGTATATGGAAGCATCACCACCCCCTCTGGTTCCTATTCATATCAAATTGTTTCTTTCTCTCTGGGCTTCTGTTTTTTACTATGGACACGTTTCTCCAAAGTTACCTCTTCGTTCGTGGGCATACACTATAGAGAGTAAACTCTATCAGTTACCGGGGCTCTGTTGGGGAACGAAAGCGTAATGATCCGTGCGGTCCGGTGTAGACAACGTGGAAATGATGCTAACCACAGAACCTGCTCACAGAGTCATGCATAGATTTCAATATATTATTACTACGTGTGCATACGACTGTGTGTCTGTGTCCGTGTACATGGCTATTCCCACATGAAATTTCTGTACATCCAGCTCACATGCATACACATGCAGAGTCTAGTACAAAAAAATCCTTTGAATTTTTATTCTGAACAGGAGCGTAGAAGGGTATGCCTATGTCTAGGGCGAATGATCAGGTAACTCGTTGCCTTGACTACTACAGTTAACTATCCACTACTACTACGACGAACCACAGCAGTATGAGCAACGAAGTCTATGCTGTACACCATACTTGTGGTTTCGATGGGAGTGTGATTGTATTGTACTGGAGTGATGAGAGTGTGATAGCATTACGGATCCTGGAAAACCAAAAACTCCTCACATCTCTTAATTGGCGTTGAAGAGACTCTATTTGCAAACCTGATTTACTACATTTGCCCTTCATCAGCGTATTTTTTCTCTCCTTTCTTTTCTTGTCAGGCTTGTTGTTCCCCTGAGAATTGCATCCTCCTCAAATTGTTTTCAAAATCTTCACAGCAGACGTAAACACTTGATTACAACACACAACGCACAACCCTGAGACATGGACACAGATGAGTGATCAAAGGAAGAAATTATAAGGGAAAAATAGAGGAGACTCGCGCTAGCTTACATGCTTAATTTGCCTTGAATGCAGATAGACGCATGTAATCTCCCTCCTGCCCCTCCAAAGGTGCTCACGAGCATCAATACAAACTCTGATTGATGGTTATTGATGGTATGTGAGAAATTTCTGCATGCCGGCCGGTCGAGCGCATGCACTACCAGGTTGTCTCAAACCATGTGCTATTAGGCATATGAGCGTGTTAGGTTGGGCACGTTGCACCTACTTCCATAGTCCTGCCTCCGCGTCGTAAAACGTTCTTAAATATATGGCCGTAGACTAGTAACTCCTTGTCCTCTAGCGTAGACTACACCCGCATTGCACTGCCATAGTTTGTATACCGAATTGGCGCATTCCAATAAATAGTAGCTCACCTCCAACGGTACTATAGTGTGAACTGTTGAGTGTATGTAAATGTGTCAGGCGCAGGCACTACAATAACTTGTGTGTGAAAATTTCTCTTTCTTGCTTGCCACACGCCCAGTAGCAAAAATTTTCAGCCGCGTCTTCTTGTGAGGTGCCTATGATCGCGTGTAATAGAAGTCATTAGAAGATTATTTAGTTGGAATTAGACGTCGTGTACTGTTTAACAGGATGAATTTATATGCAATTAGAGTCCGAACTGATCTTTATCTCGGCTCACTGCAGCTTAAAAAATTGTCAACATTTACACGACCGGCTTGTCCACGTAGGATTCAATCAGTCTATAAAACTCGTTTAGGATTTCAATTTGATCAGGAATTGACAACATTTGGACTTCTTTATCGCCCCTCCTGTCGCCACGCCAGTCATCATAAAAACAAATGCCGAGAGAAGGCCCCACCGCTCTTACTACTGGTAGGTCAGAATTTTTGAAAGTTTAGAGGCACGCGGTTGATACTGCATACAGCAGCACAGTGTGTACGAAATGAAAACGAAGAATAAAATCAATAGCCTTTAATGAGATAGATTCAGAGAGACTGATACCCCTGCAAGATTTTTCAACTTAAAAGGATTTCCCGTCAGTGAAGATAGAGGATGAAAGCTCATTTCTGTAATGCTGGGAGAAAATGAAATTTCCAACCTCAAGCATCGTCTTGAATGGGATTTGAACGGAGGCGCAGCAGGACAGGAAAATTGCACACACGGCTCTTTGCACTGCTGGGACCGGAGGGAGCAGGGCTGGCGAATGTAGACGGGGAATTTCGGAGACGACGACGGCGTTTTCGACGACACGATACACAAAAGGACAAGTGTAAACGTTTCCATACTCTTCCGGGAAATAAGATTGAATTGTCCTACTATGGTTTATTGTTTTTATCAGGCGAGCCGCTTATACACATTCGTATTCATACGTAGTGCTCCTGTAGTATATGTGTAGTACCCCTCGCGCACGCCAGGATGAAAACTGTGGAACCGACGGAACGGATGGGATATGGGAGAGCGGGAGGTGCTCACTCAGATGCACAAATATTCTTACGACTTGAGTTTAGATTCATGTGTTAGGGAATTACGAGCTTAGTCCATCTGTAGGTAAGAATAAAGTCCTGGATAAAATAGCTACGGGTAATCGCAGTGCTTTTTGTCGTCCTTCAACTATGGAAATCCTTCGCAGTTCCATAGTAACCCAACCGCTCTCCCTGCACCATAATACAAGCCTGTTCCCGGACACAATAATGGTGGGGAGAGATACTACGCTACTATCCTCCTATGTTAATACTATACAGCGGGCTGGGAACAGATGACACACATGAGATGAGATGAGATGCAGAGGTGGTAGGAAATGGTGAAGATAATGGGATTGTACAGATGAGTAGATGTGTACGCTCGGTGCCTTAAGGTTCAATTCAAGAATGATAAACGGGTCCCGTGTGACAGCTCCTTGGCAGATTTATTGGCGTCGGTTTATCTCATTGAGATGAGACGGAGACGCTCCAACTATCCAGCTCCAACGTATGTAGCAGCCCAGTTCAACTCACGACGTGGTTGCCTATAAGTATTCTAGTGTGCTGGCTACCACCAATGGTAGTACTGGCCGTGGCAGTAGTCGTGGCAGTAGTAGAAGAGGCAAGCGAAACCGTATTAAGAGTTGAGAGCTATATACATGTATGTGCCTACGCCTCCATCTCTCTCCCTGTGTAAACTGTACACGGAGGAAAAGTTAGAAAATGTATTATTTTCTGCCGGATGATGATACTCTCTCGCCCGCTCTCCACGATTTGAGGAAAGCCTATTGGTTTGCTACGCTTCCTCCACCATGGCCACCACCTGCAGGGAATGAAAACCTTCTTTTTGTCCAAAATTCCGCATTAATTATTTTCTCCCGTCTCTCCGAGTGCAAGCTTCAAAATTAATTTCTGTATTAAGGCATTACCGCATTTGGTGAGACGAAACCTTGGTCCTTCCTTACCACCCCATAATATACCCTCTCAGTCAGTAGTAGTTAGTCGTCCCAATAATGTGTAGCATGTTAGTTACATGTCTGAGACCCCCATCTCACACCCTGCGATGAGACATGCATGTAGTACGTAACACGCAAGTTTGCTCCGAGGTGGAAAACACACTTGATAGCAATTTGGCTACCGGGGAAGGAACATAATTATTTTACCGCCGTAACCACATAGGTACCGCACCATCCCTTCCGTATCACGTTAATAATTCATGGTCAAAAGTCTGGAGGAGGCCCAAAGAGTTCCCTCCCCCCAAAATGATGATGAAATCCAGCGAAATTCATGAAAAGTGGAGGGAGCTCCAACAAGAGTGTGTGCCACCGCCGCCGAAACGGCAATAAATCTTGAAGGGCTCATTTGTGATTGATCTTGAAATCCCCGCTGAATTCAATTACTCCTCGTATCCTCTTTCCCTCCCGCTCACTCGCTTCGCCTGCCTCTCCGGAGCTCCCCCTCTGCTCCCGCCTAATTTTTCAATAGCGCAGCAGTGGCTCTCCCGGTCTCGGAGGAACAAATGCCGATAAGTTGAAAGAAGGACAGAGTAAGAGTCCAAGGGAATTACTACATACTGCCACAGTGGATCATCTTCAACCTCCAACAGTGGCTTCAAGTTAATTTGGCATCATTTCGTCAGTCGGCGCAGATAATTTGCTGTATTACTACTACTGCACAGAAAACACGCGAACCGGTTTGGAAAGTAGGCATTCATCAAAGTCGAGAATAGATTTTACATGGTCCACCTCCGTCACCAATCGATGTAGAGCTTTCTTAAATTCAAACATTCGGGATCCGGCCAAGTAGTAGCAATAGTTGTACTAGTAGTCTGTTCTGGTCTGTAGATAATGGATTTAATTTTCATTTGACAATAACTACCCGCACAAGTGCAACATACACTGCGTAAAAGCAATATTATATGCAGGTAAGTTTCCATCCAACCGTGGGCAGCAAGTAACTAGTGATAAAGGAGTAGGACACACTGGTAGGAGCGGCTTGAATCACATTTCATATTATTATCTTTTCACCCGTTCCTCCATGTCCATGTTCCGCTCAAATGAATAGCCAGAGATAAACGCTACCCAACTGCTTGAGTATTCCGACATAAATAAACGGCTGGGATAAAAAAACACACAACAACAGTGCACACCATAGTGGACAGGGATACGGAGAAAAAAACTGAATTCAAATTTAAATTCCATCCTGAAGAAAAAGATAGAGAGAAGTTCATGGTGGTGGTGCCTACCTGTTTAGCTCCTTATGAGCTTCCCCTTCATCCCGTCCTGCACATGTGCCGCACCTTACTCAATTTCAAAGGATTTCACCTGAAAGGATCAATTGAAGGGAATTAGATAGACCGACTAAAACTCTCTATGCTGTATCTTACCTCCCGACTCAGTCCCTCGCTCTCGCTCACTCATACAACCGGTCGATGTACTTCACCCGAACTCTCTGGCTTGAGCCTTTTCTCCGCATCAATTTGAGGCCCAACTTAATTTAAAATGATCAAGGGAACAAAGTGAATGTCGCTTTAGATTTGGTTGCACTTGTCATATTTAAAACGTGGACAAAACGAGGATTACCTGCACAGCGAGATAGCAAAACTACCACCACCGCCGGGAATAAAGTTCCACGCTGGAAACCTCCTTATAATAGTAAAAGAATCCGTGCGAACGAACCTCTACGGGTAAGCTTTTTTCCATACTTGATATATGTCCTCCTCATTACGAAAATAAGATGCATATCTCACCGGTGCGGCACACAGAAGTGACCCATCTTCTCGTCATGAGGCGCTAAGGCACAGCGGTACATCTGGGACACGCTTTACTCCCCCCAGCCAACTGTTGTTAGGTAAACTGGCTGGGAGGGAGAAAAAAGATTCCACATTTTATGCAAATATTCAAGTCTGTCAAAATTGCATAAAAATCTCTTGAATCCTCACACTTGTCGCTCCGGAGCTGCTGGTCTACAACCTTTTCATTGTCACAACCTCCAACAGCGTCGAGGGGATCGTACGATGGCCATCAGGAAACAAGTTTATCGTCTGTCTCCAAAACCCATAGATCACCGACCCAGAGGTTGACAGCCGGGCTCAATAGCTCTTATAATGATATGTTAAAATCATGCCGTCAGATTCGCCCAAAACGAGTTGATAAAGATTCCAAATACAGACCCGTTGAATCAAGGCCCTGACGTAACTATTCAATTGTCAACTTTCATGGGGGGACTCGAAAAGAAAAATTGCAAGCAGATCGGCAATAATTACCGTCGGCGGGTTCATCTCTTACGAAAATTATCTGTGAAAATATAATAACTGTTCCTTCACCACCACCCGCCTATCATGAACTTGTATGGGTCATGACTGACGAGTATTGCTTTCCACGTGTTTGCGAGATATTAAAATGACACTGGCACCATCCGATGCAACGCTGTCTAAAACATGCGAAAATGTCAATCTTCTGTGCGCATAGTTCCGTTCGAATGCGGCAAAAATAATGTAAGAGATTTTATTCCGAAATCCAAAATTAAAATTTTCTTATGGGAGTCAACATGCCAGTTTTTTGTCTCGCCATGGTCCGCCCTAAACAATATTTTTATAAAATCATAATTAGCTAAGATGACTCCAGGAATGCAATACTTGAGAAAAAAATACTATACTACGACTAGACTACAAAATAATGTTGGTGACAAATTTTAACCCAATTCACAGGTTTTAGTTAATCAGCACGTTTTCAACATTCGTACATATTGAACACAGTTTCCCTATGCAATAATGTTACAATATGCTCAAAACTTCTCAATATTATTACGATTTTAAAAATTAAAGGTATTGATATTGGCATTATTTTGAAGTAGTAGTTTGAAGAATAGTTTTTTACGCTCAGGAGATGGATGCCTGGACATAACGATTTACGCTTGTTTAAAAAAATATTGTCAAGGTCTGACCATTGCGAGACAATAAAATAGCCTATTAATTTCCATAAGAAAATTCCCATTGTGCATTTCGGAATAATTTTTTTAAATTATTCTTTTCGCGATTAAACGGAACTATGCGCACAGAAGTTTGGTGTTTACCCACGTTTCAGACAGTGCTGCATCCGATGGTGCTAGTGCCGTTTCTATACCTCGTAAACATTTAGGAAGCATTACTTGTGAGAGAGATAGAATCGACTACGGGAGAGGTGAGTGTGACGGTAAAGGTACACAGGTCGTGACAGAAGTGATAAAGTGGGAAATGCGCAATAAATATTATTTATAATGGGGCAAAGCTGGTGTTCAGGTAGCTAAATAGCAGCTCGGCTCGAGCAGGGCTCCAAGTCATTCTACAGTAATGTTTCACTTGAATTCATTTGTAATCTATCGCTTTCCCCTCCTCTCCATGTTCCTCTTCGCCGCGAAATATTTGAGAGGGAGCCGCGCATCTTCACTCTGTAGTAATGTAAAGAGAGTAGGCTATATTATATGATAGCCTGCATTCAGTCGCTACTTTTGATGAGCATCCGCTCGTGCGCTATGTCTGTATTCCCTACGCTACTCTGCCACTTCCATAATATCACACCTTCCTAATCATCTATTTCGTCATTTTACGACTCATTAATGCCATTTATCCCATTTCTTGAGAAAAATCCCACTGGGTTCCACTCCAACCGAAGGCCATAAATTTCGAACGACACTCGCAAACCAATGCGGGCGCAATAAAAGTCATCTTCCCCCATACGTGAGCACACATTTCTTCCCCACGCTGTGCTGTACATAATTTAACGCTCCAACTTAAATCTTATCTATAGACCCTCCTCGAGTACTGTATGTACCAGAGCTACTGCTGCAACACACATGTACGCGCACATACCGCTGCTAGTATTACTTCCATTACACAAATACGCAGACCTTGCCCCTCTCATCACTTTTCTGTTGTTATTATAACTCGGACATAAACCATTTCACTAGAGCATTTTGTCTTCATCACTTTATAGTAATAAGTCTCATTTGAGCACCGGGCTAAGGCAATAATGTTGTGATTCACAAGATAAACTTCAAACCCAGGGAATAATAACTATGCCACGTAAAATTAACTGCCAAAAAGTTATACATGTTTACATTTTACTCTAATTTCCGTCTTTATTGCTCATTTCACACTGGATAATTAGACAGTTAAATTTACCGAATTCGTGCGACCGCGACCCGCTCGTCGTTAATCTTTATTACTTCACTGGAACTTTTGAAAAGACGTTCAGGGGAATGTAATACAAATTTCAGAACTGTTGTAAGTTAGAAAATATGCTGAGACAGCATAAAAAGCGGTATACTAGTTGTGGGCGTTGCAATTCGGAGGATGAAGATGCGCCAGCTCGACAGTTAGCCATTCCAAAGCTGTGTCTCGAGGGTATGTAAAATATCCGCCATGGGAGCTGGTCGTGCACGCAGTACCGAAGATTACGCATTGAAACTTTTGCTATGAAAAAACTCTCAGCCAGTCAATTCGCAAGTGAACTTCTGTGCTTGTAGTGTATCCTTTGATGTCACTAAAAGAAAACGTGTTCGTGGGCAAAAAGAAACCCACAATTACAAGCGCTCAAGATTAAAGCATTGGGTAAATAGAGAGACTACTCATAATAAGCCCCGTTAGGATTACAGTTGACTTTAGAGTGGCAGGCTCTCATGCAGACATGAATAGAATCATCAAATGCGGCATAAGGTTTTTATATTGACGTGAATGAGCGAGGTGGCTCGGTGATTGACAAGTGGCTTTCGATAGAGGGAGATTGAGAGACTCAATTGAACAGGAGGAGGAGGATAAAAGGAGAATTGGCGGGAGGGCATATAATGGTTTAGGCTTTAGATGAAGATAGGGATTTGCGGGTAAATACAAGACGTGTTACAGCCATGGGCAAGTGTGGAGTGATAAAATTAACCCATATATTCCCTCTATGAATCCTCCATGCGGGATGCTACCATTCTCTCATCTCCATCACACAACCTTTCCTGTTCTCTATCTCCTCAACCCGAACCGGCATTTAGTCCCTCCATGTATCTCTTTCGTTTGATCCGGTCCGCACCGCACGTACAGCTATTACTACAACTGTATTATTATATAGAATTGAAAAAAAGGCAGGAGTTTTATATGTTCCCTCATGTGAACATGACTGGCAGTCATAACACAGTGATAAGCTCAGGGGGTGTGTGCATGTGCCCAGCATTTTGTGTCGGGATGGTTTACCGGGAGGCGGATGATAAAATGCTGGGAGAATGGGCTGGATTTAGTCCACCACCTTGGGCTGTCTGTCTCCCTGAGTGACACGTCATTATTCCACTGGTCTGTCATTTCCGGCCAATATTTTCACAGTCGTGTAAAAAGCCGAGTATTACCGGCAGCGAGGGTGGGAGACAAGATAGACACTGCACTGAAGAGGATGCCGGTACATATTGACTCAGGCGCTCCTCTCTGCACGGTAAAATTACAAACCTTTTTCACCTACTGTTTACCCCCATAACAATTTCCATAGTGTACATTAAAAACAAATTAAATGCACCGCAACGACGTCAGTTTAAGTAACCATGACAGTTTTTTCCCTTGTCAAAAAACCCTATCTCTCTCTCCTTTTACACCCCGTCCAATTTGCCATGTCGGATCGACAAGAGCGGCTTCCACTGCCCATACCATTTACGGTCAAGTTGAGTCCATTCTAATTCTGGCAGCTTCCATATTGAAGGCAGCATTAATTACGGCAAGAGGAAATTACAGCGAAAACAAATCAAAACAATAATAATTGTAATGATTGGCCTAAGTAATACCTATCTAGATTATAGACTCTTTCCGAACGTTGAATTTGTGGAGGGTTGAAAAAATATATAATGAGCCCAGTCAGTCAGGCAGCCAACAAACCAACTAACCAAGCAAACCAACCACCCAGGCTTCTCAATGGGTTCGATACTCACACTTTGATTCTGCTGCAACTACGGTCAATATATGTACCCGGAGTGAAGCCAAGTTAACATTGGAGAGTTATTAGATGGGTAGGAACGGGTCAGGTTAGTGCTGTAAGTAATTGCTAGTCATTTTACTATGGAGGGACCATAGCTGTAGCTAATAATAGTGATGGTCATTTCTCCGCCTGTCACGCAACTCTCTCATTACTGGAAAAGTGGAGGAAAACTCAGAGTAGCCCTGACGGGCGGCCGTGGAGTCATATTTTATAGGCTTTTTACATTTGGCCTATCCGTCTGTCCATATGGGCTTCTACTCCTGTCTGCGTGTGTGCACCTTGAAAAACCACATCAAATGTCGACTAGACCCTTCAGCCCCAATGGCTTTTACCGAGTCCACACCTAATGCTAAGGAAGTATTAGGGAGTACGAACTAACTGCTACTCCCACTGCTCCCAGTCAATCTGACCTGGGCTCTAACACCGCCGTCCCCTCCCTGCTACCACGATCATTACGACGACGTTCCTCTCGTTACCTTTCCACCGTATAGTTATAACGTGTGGAGGGAAGCACATTAAATCCCCTTTTGGAAACTCATCCGAAATTCGTGCTCACCGCATAGTCACACCTGAAAATCCATCGATTATCTCCCACCCTTGTTTTTAGACAGCTATAAATCTTGGACGAATCATCGGGAGGAAATTTAATTTCACTCCTAAGATAACATTACTCATGGCCCCTTCGCTCCTGGCTTCCTCCTCAGTCGCAGCTTTCATTTTCCATCAAATTTATTACGAGTCCGAAAACCCATTCACAGTAGTGCTCAAAACCTGGCCACTCGCTGAACCTCCCATTGTTGGCTCTCACAGCTACCAGTATCAGAATCCTCACTGTGTTAACAACTCATTCCCACAAAAAGGATGAGGACTACGTTATGACAGCGATACTATTTTAACTCGTCAGGCAGGGAAGAGAAAACCAGGCTAATTAGCCATAACAAACTTGCATCAACCAGCTTGGAGGAAATGAGGAAGAACTTTTGTATGATTCCAAACTGCTATGGTTTCCCTCTCGTAAGTAACTTCGGTTGAGAAGCTACAGCTGCACTATTGCTCCCTGTGCGAGCATGTCCATCCACATTGTTTAGCACCTCAGTCAGTCAGTCAGCTTGAGCAATCCACATCTGCGTAATGAGCCGACTGTGAGAGTGGGGAAGGTGTGAGCACGAGTGTTTTTCCATCTTGCATAATCTCATTTTAAAATGGTTAGTCATGTAAAAGCATTGACTTCCCTGCTCGATTCGTGGGCATCAAGCCCTCCCCATTCCCATAAGATCAAGTAGAAATGGATGAGGGGGGGGGGAGAGAAACAGAGAAATAAGATTGGCCGAAAATAAATAACGAGAGGAAGGAGAAGAGATGGTTTCGAAGAAGAAGCGCACCACAGAAGCGGCCGTAAAGGAAAGTGGAACAATTTACAATTGCCTTTTTCTAAGGAGCTCATTATCATTCCACGACCTGGACGAGAAACTCTTGAGAGCCAGTCAGTCAGACGGGGACAGGGTTTTAGTCGTATTATTATAAGCCTTGGTGGACGGAAACCTCTCTCACTCACCAAAGTTGAAACAATACAGAACAAGAAATTCGAATAACTTATTTAGCTTCATTCAGGAGAGGCTCATTATAAATGGACGGGGAAGAAGACCCTTTCCACTTGTTACCTGCCTCTTTACGGATTATGTTATTATTATTTTCTACCCCTATTCATGTTAACATGCTACATCTGTGTACCATGATGAACGGGTGGTAGTTCTCGTAGTAATAAAAATAGCTAAAGCAATTAAATTCAACTTCATATAAAGGGACGACTGCCATAAGAAGTCCGACCGGCTGATGTCCTCGTGTTAATGAATACTAAAAACATGTGATTGCTGTCCGATCAGCCGATTGAAGCTCGCCGGACAAATCGATTAGTTTATAATGTTTAGGGTCTTCCCATGCTTACAAAATGGAAAGAACACCCTGAAACCCTCGAAAAACAGTATCACAGCCCCACACAAGTTTGACGTTTAGTTTTCGCCCCACAATCTCATGCCCTCCTCTTGAGTCCCAAAAGATACAGATATCTTAGGTCGGCGTGGAGTAAAATGAGAAACCTGAGCGAAAAAATCTAATTTGATCACTTTGTTTAGGAGAGGAAGAAGAGAGAAGGTTGGACGGTCCTTTCCCCAACTTCGGCATCTCTCTTGAGATGAGGAATACAACAATGTGAGTTCGGCCACATTGAATATCCCTTTGAAGCCCGTGCTATTTAATACCTCTAGTGAGTCCCATTGCTCAGTCTTGAAAAGCTCGTCTGAAAGTGGCCCGGCTGTCATAGTTGAAGATGAACGCAATCCGAAGAATTAACCTCTGACTCCTGAGCCAAGAGGGAACTAAATGGTCCAAAGAATTTTTTCATCCTGAATAAGCTCCATTATGGACACAACACTACGGATGGATCTGAGTCATTGCCAACCCGACGTAATCAACAACAATGCTGTTGATAAGCCCCCGCTCTCGTTTTTCTGATGCAAATGTCTCCTCCTCCATATGAGCATCTAAAGATGAGTCTCTTCAGCAGTTTTCTTCAATTTTTTTACGCATCAACTCATTTTTATATAAATTTCATGAAAGTTCAATTAAGGGGATGGAAAAAAATGTTATCAAAATTCTCATCCCGTCCACATTGAAGTTTGGAGGAGGATTCCAGGACGGCCGACAAGTTACTCCGACGAATACTGCGGCGCTCACATTGTTACACTATTTCCATAGAGAACTTCTGCTCTTATTTTCCTAATGGAAATACTCTCCATGTATCCATGCCGGCGGTGATACTCGTCGTTGAGACTATAAATATTTATCTGGAGAATAACAATGGTATTTTCAGAGTTTCCGACATTTTTCTATTTCGTCCCGCTCCGACTCACATTTCGGAAAGTGGAGTTCGTCCGGAGGATTATTTTTTCCCAAAATGGAATGCGAAAAGAAAGGAGGTCTCCTATCATAATTCTACTAAGATATGGCATGTATTCTCCGAAAATTTCCTCTATTATTTTTTCCACCAAACATGGTGTTCTCTTAGCCACTTTTCTCTCTCTCTCTCTGTCTCTCTCTTTCTGTGACTGACTCTTCTCCTGAAACCCTTGTGCTGTTTCTCCATATGATGAATAATTCAGCGTATGTGTATGGATATGTGTGTATCTGTATATATTTTTCTTGAGTGCAAATGGGAATAGGTTAGGATATTTTTCTGAACATATTATCCAGGCCCTTACTATTTGGTCCATGTATGAAAGAGAATTTAAGAGAGAGAACAAGAGGGAGAGAGAGACGGGGAAATATAAAATAGGTTTAATGTGGTTCTTCTTCTTCATCTTCTTTAGGTTGGGCCTAAGTAGTTGGCTCAATGTGGACGATAGATGTGAAAGAGAGCCTCTACTACGTGAGCATACAGCCGGCCATTCATATTGAAAGAGCTGAAGTAGGCATAAGCAACTTATGAAGAACTTAAGCGAGCGAGTAAAGGAGAATCTAGAGGGAAGGCCAAAAAAGATGAAATGAAAATGAAACATTCGGGAGAGTTAAAGGAATGCCGCCGCTTCTCTGTACACATCCCTATAAATTATCTGCGAGTCTGTCGACTTATTGTTATCCCATCCTTCCACTTACAATCTCTTATCCCTCTCTTTCTCTCTCTCTCTCTCTCTTCCATACTTTTAGATTTCAAACGAATATCCGCATGAATTTCATTTGGGTCTCCATGCTTACAATGTAATATGTAATAGCCTCACTATGTGACTCACACAAGTAGATGTATGCGTAGTAACCGGCTAGTATGACGGATCCGGCTAGCCTTACCACCATTCGAATTCCATCCCTACATAGACCCATGTACTATGGACAGGAACGGGGCCACACTAAGAGAACGGAAGATTACAATACAAATTGTAATAATAATACCGAGGCTTCCCCTCCCCAGCCTTTTGGGTCGTCTTCCTGACATGACGTTTTCTTATTAGATTTTTATCGTACTAAATAAGGAAAAGATTGCAGATTCTCCAGTAAATCTTAGCATGGTCTTACGCTCCTTCCAACCCCGTTCATCTTCTGCTCTACGACGGAGGCGCTCTTCCCCTCCACCCCTTTATGCATTGAATCAGAGCAGAGACATGTCGGGGAGATGCACTTTTCTGAATTTTTCATTCTAATTTTAAATGACGTTTAGACAATGGCAAATATATGGA
>WJFA01002715.1:0-14928 GCA_009870155.1 Pseudobourletiella spinata | reverse complement strand
CCCGCCCGCTCTTCCGAAACCACATGATAAGCCCAGACCCCGGGCCCCCGCGGGTTTCCTGCCAGTAAATGTGTTCTCCATGCAAGGAGTGCAATACTAAAAACTATGAGGCCTAACATCAAACCAAATCAAACATTTTGTTTTTTTTAAATGAACGCGGCGACATTTTCTCACTCTTGGGCGTCTGCGGGCTTGTGAGTCCGCCCGTGGTGTCCAACGGGTTATCCTAACCCAGCCCGACGACAACTTTGTAAAACTTGGAGATGGGTCACACCAGCCCAGCCCAAACCCAGCTTGGCATTTTTAGTTCCAATAAAATTATTAGTCTACTGTGCTTTTACAAGGCGCACGGGAAACAAAAACACTAGGGCAACAATTGAACATTGGTGTCTCCAGTGATCACGCCACGTGGAGGTAAAGTGCCAGCATTTAACTGGGGATCCTGCGGTTTTATTGTGATTAGGGCAGGTTCTGCATCAGGAACGGCGTCTGGGATAACTACTGAGGTAGGCTAGACGGGAGACCGGCTAAATATTTCAGGCAGGGGTAAAAGATAGCCAGGCATAAGCCTATTGGAAAGGCAGTCGAAAAGCAAAATCGTGAAAGGCAGGCAAAGCCTAAAAATTCGGGAAAATGCAGACAGGCTTGATGTTAGTGGGGGTGTACAGTTAGTTTGCTATACATTTAATATTTTGTGGAAATCGTAACGGTAGAGCATTCAAATGCCCATCTTTGCTGCAAATGCACATATAATGCATCCCACCAGAGAACTGTAGCCTCAACTTGGCAGTATATAGCGTTTAAGCACTGTTTCTTCTGCAAACACTACCTTCCTCTTACTCCATTGCATTGTTGGCTGCAGTGTACTAGGAATTGGAATCTTGGAGAGAGAGTCTGCACGTTCATTTAAGTAAAAGTGAGCTACTTCTTACTATATTCTCCTACGCACGCTTTGGTTGGCTGTCAGTAGTAATCTGTGCTTCGCAGGCTGGACTTCGCGAGATCTACCTCCTCTCATCCGTGTTATAAGTTTGTGAAGAATTGTGTTGCGAATTTATGTGAAAGCGGATCCAACTTGCATTAGTAATTGAGGGAAAACGTGGAAAAAGTGTAAAAAATTGTGAATACCACTTCCACGATTTTTGCTTGAACAACTTTAGCGTCCTTCAAATTTTTGCACCGGGCTAGCACCCCGGTCTGTGTGACGTAGGAAACACGGAGGTGTGTACTCGCCGGCTTACGTGACCCTCGGTGACATTTTTCAGTGTGGTGACTTTATTACGCTCGACCCGTGAACGTAATTTCAGATTTTGATGACATTGGACAAAAGGGTAAGTAGATAGAGGTGTAGTAGTAGTATAATAACTACTCTTCGGGGGTTGCAGCTCGCCGTTATGAATCGCTCGAATTGTAATAGTCATAGGTGGCAATGAATGGCACAACTGCCAGCTAATGATTGACTGAGATTGGGTTCGTGGGCATTTGTTGAGACCCTGTTGTGGGATACGGTAACTTTTTATATGAGACTAGTTGACCATAGTCGTTATGTCTTGATGGAATGGCTATGTTTATGGAGTAAATAATGGGAACGTTTGCCTGTAGCGCAACGTTCTTTGTGGTGGTATATCCGTCGCCGTCGGTCATTTTCAGAGATAGTAAAGAATGTGATCTCATTAATCTTGTGTTTTCATTTCAGTAGAAATCTTTTATCTTTTGATGTTTGTATGACCCGGTTATTAAACTCAAACTTTGCGGAGGATTGTATTAATATCTTATAGCGAAGGTGAGAGGGAGCATGCAGGCACAGCTTTTACATTCTGACAAGAAGTGATTCAAGCCTTCCCAGTATAGGCAGTGTATAGATTCTGGATAACTAGGTTTGAGAATATTATCATGAGAGTTTCCCAGAATCCATTAATTTTGTTTACACGTTTTTTGTGCACAATTGTGAGTAGGTGTGGTGCACCTACAGGGTAGTTGGTTTGTGCGATACGGACTGAGAGCACATGTACAGGGTTTTTCAACATTATTTATACCGCAGTATGGAATAAATTTGTCGTTAGGCGGGTTTCAGTGTGAAGCTTTAGAGACTAACCGAGCATAGGCCATTGACTTCTGAATTATACTTGTTTCATGTAGCTAGTGGAGCAGAATCGGCTGTAAAAACATGGAGGGTGGGAATAAAAAAAGAAAAATGTTAGGCAGGCGAAACACGTAAAGTAGTGAGATATTCCGACATAAAATAAGGCATTGAACAGGCAGGACGTTAGCATTCACGAACCAAATCATATTGAAGTGATGGTGATATGTTGTTGTTCTACTCCCAATTCCTCGTTCATTCGGAAACAGCAGCAGGCCACATTGACTACGGGCGTAGTGCTGTCCGTATCACACCAGCCATGAGACTAGTTTAAGGTTGTATATAACAATAAATGTGCTGGGTTAGGTCCTTTGAATCTGAATCCTTCAGGATAATAATGAGCATCAGNCAGCCATGAGACTAGTTTAAGGTTGTATATAACAATAAATGTGCTGGGTTAGGTCCTTTGAATCTGAATCCTTCAGGATAATAATGAGCATCAGTAAGTTAGTGTATCTTCACTTTGCTCAGAGTGGTTGCTTAAAGATCAAATGTAGGACCACATTAAGTTGCTAATTGTTTGTTTACTTTTTGGCAATCGGCAAGGAATTCTATCCTATAAGTGATTAATGATTAAATAATTATTCACAAATTATTCAGCTTCAATATGTAGCTTCATTTAAAAGTGATCCGTGACAAAATTTATTATTTCAGACGGAAGAAGTTGTATAGATATGTTGGAAACACACTGTATCCCCTTAGGAAAGAGGAAAATATGGCACTTTCCTTTTTACCGTCGAGGCTCTCGTATTTGCGCACTAACCTGTGGATTACCCATGCGTTTGGTCGTTTTGTAAAAGGGCTGAAATACATAGTGGTAGACATTTTGAAAGTTTCTCAGCTCACTGTTGCAGTTTTGCCGCCTATGAATATCTCTGGTGACGGCCTGCCTTTCATTCAAATAATTGTTAAACTGCATATCCCGTATAATTTGTATTTTTTTCTTCGTATATAAATGGATTTCGGAAGAGGTCTAATGGAAATTTATTCATTTCGCTGATGATTTGTTCCAGATTGTGATCTCCCGTTGTACATTGAAAAATAGGACTTTGAATTTAACGTGCATTTGAACTAGGATACGCGATACCATACATAAGCCATTTCCATTCGTTTCCGACAAATTGGTTTGTGTTTATGGTTAGTGGGGCTACATGTATGATTAATAAATCCACGTTTGCGAAGAACTTTTCCAAATTTTAGTGCTGTCAATGGGAAGATTTTAATTTGTACGCATGTAAATAGAACTGCTTAAATGTTTGTACTGCATGGTAAAAGTCGTTTACCTGATATAGTTTATTATCAGCATAATTAACTGTTCAGACAGGCTGCTGAGGTTTAAATTTCCTGCTAACATAATTTGTCTACAGTAGTTTAACCTCCAAAAGCTCTTTAGTATCATGTGTGATGCGTCCACGCAGGTCATATGCATCCACTGTCAGATCTGTTGCCGTGTCCTTTCCTCCTTTGAGTAAATAGCATTGCTATTGCTGGTAGCACGTACTTCCACGAAAAAAGTATACTGACGCATAAGAACAAGCAGGTCTGTCAAACCTGCAAGTAGTAGCCTGCGTGTTACATTATGCAAATATGTTTACTGTAGCCGCTACGTGCATTTCGGAATTTTTTCGTCTCCTGGTATTCTAGAAAGGTATTCTGAAAAACCTCACCGGGGTTCACCATTATAAATAGTGTAGTCTTCTTAACGGTATACATCAATTGGTGAAGACCCGGCAAAAATGAAAAATTCAAAACTCTTTGTTGAAACATCATCCGATGACCCCAAATGATGTGAATGGTCGTCATTTATCCCGAAAGTCTCCCCACCAATAGGAAATACAGGACTGCAATATTGCAATCCATTGGAAATGACTTAATGTAATCCGATGATTCGAACAACTTTGACCATTTTCATCAGTGTCATAGCTTAAAATGGTCAGCACCGATTGATGAACACTCGCGAGGAATAACCAAGGACTGGTTACGCGATATCAGAACGGCATTTACACCATAATTTTCAGCAGTTTATAAAACATAGAGAAGTACCAAACTTCCGTGCGCATGGCTCAATTTACCCCTGAAAACATTTAACTAAAGCTCATTTTTCCGAATCCAAAATGATCCCCAGCCCTTGCGTGGTACTCGTCAGTTTCTCAAAAAATTCCATTCCATTCAGAAGATATGGCTGCTCAAGGAAGACCGTCAACTAACAAGACGTTGACAAATAAGCGACAGAACTCTACACAGTAACCCTTTAACGCATATTCTATGTAGGAATATGAAACCGCAGGGTATAGCAATCTCCTGTTTGCATCGTCAGTGGAGATGAGGTGGAAGGCATGGCGAACTGCTCACTCTCACACGTGCATGCACAAGGTGGAAATAAATGTAGTAATTCGCACTCACACACGTATTCAGATGCGCTTAAATTGTGAATCGGTGGTCAAGGTACGAGCCGGAATAGAGCGTGAAAGAGTACATTCTAAGTTCTTTGAATGTGACTCTCGCACAGACTTTATCAGTAAAAGCGGATATTGATTCCGCCGATTGCTTTGTATTGTAATTGTATTGTATTGGAGGTTTGTCAGGATGAAATTCGCGCCGATTGCTTTACAAACAATAATATTATTGGCAAAACACAGATTTTTCTTTACTGGGATTATGCCAATCGTGCCGTGTTTATTGTTCATTATTACTGTTTTTTTTATTTATTGATGCTTATTTGAACATGGTGGTGAGTTGATTCAAGTAGCAGTTTTGGCTTTGCATAGAAGAAGCTGCAAGGTTAGTTGGTACTGTGGAGTTGTGCAGTAACCACATGAACAATTTCGAATGAAAACAGCAACGTACTTGCCACCTCATGGCACACTCACTAAATTGCCATTGAAATGAGATTGTTGGACTGAAGCAATTGACAATGTTGGTTTAGTGCCCACTTGTGTCTGGTTCTGGTCTCTGCTCTGGTGAAAGGTTTGGCAGCGCGGTCGGGATGATCACTCACAACTGTGGATGAATACATAGCTTTTTAATCTTTTCTGCCTTTTTGCTCAAGGTTAAGCTCGCTGCAGCTTGCAGTTACTGAAGAGAGGTGTAGTTACGCCTAAAACCTCAGTTTGATGATGTGATACTTGATTGAGTTTACCTTGACGTTCAATTGAGATTTGGAAGAAGACACTAGTGAGAAAGAGGACGTGTTGCAGTAGAGCCAGTTCCAATGGTCCTTCAGTTGAATATGATATTATAATCCTTCAGCAAGGTCTCTAAACGTTCAATAAAAAAGGTCATGTTATGCTTCAGAATGTGGTGCTTGCATTATTCTTAAGACTTATAACCTTGGGGATGGTAATCATAGTTCTTGTGATTTCCAAGGAAATGCGAGATAAGAATTGACCCCGGTGTAAAACGTGGATAAAGCGTTTGTGTTGGGAGGTAGTTCTGAAATTATTTTTTAATTATTTCCTCGTTTCTGTTTCATTCAACTCACTCTCTTGGATTGCTCGTGGCAATAAGAATAGAAAAAAGTTTTTTGGCCTCAAGTATAAGGGTTGAATTCAACAGCAGTAACCTGCAAAAATTGCAATTGATGATGACCAATGCAATTGTTTAGTCAGATGAAAGATATTCATCTAAAAGGTATAGCTGATCATACGCATTGGTTCTTTTAGCATGTGACTACAAGATTCCAATAATATCTTCAGGTCAGTAGACTAAGTGGCAACTGGAGTGACGGGCATAGCATGCGTGTCCGTAGCGGGATAAAATGTCGTGGACACTCGGCCAAACCCTGATTACGCAGCATAGCAGCTTGCACAACCAATCCAATTAGGCTAAAAGTTTATGAGATTTCGTCAGTGACTTCCAAGTAGGGTACGAGGAGATTTATTTTGTATGGTGCATTGGCGACGGTGGGGGTTGTGATATTAATTTTATACATTTGGTGTGGTAGTTTTGCAGAAATACGACGGTGATTAAGGGCGAAGCAGTGAGATTTCCAACTTGCTGAGGGATGAGCCATGATTCAGAACTCTTACTCAGGGTCTGGGCGTTGAGTTTTCGTACTGTGGTTGTACTGAAAATACTTCTTAAAATTTTCAGTTTTAAAAACTGATAAGCAAAAGATAAATTTTCTGTCTCAGCACAGACTAGGTGATTTCACCGATGGAATTCTCTGGTGCGTCGGCAAAGTTCGGCTGAAATTAATTGGTGCAGTGAAGTCACTGTTGGGATTCAGTGCCGTTGCCCCAACCTACACGAACTCATAAACATCAGACATGACGGCGGTCCGTGAGCATGGGATTGAAGATTGAAAGTCTCTCAACTTTCTACCTGCGTCTCCTGCTGGTGTGGTTCTCTTAAGTAGGGCATGGTACAAGAGCGTGTAGTGCATAGCTTAAAATGCCTAGCCTACGTTATAAGGCATATAGGACCTACCATCTCGAGTAGTTTATCACAAAACTGTGATATCATAAAATAATTCTGTCGTATAACTTTTGTTTTCAGCCTCCGCTATATTAGCAAGCACACACTGATAAATTATTTTTTGAAGAACATATGTGCCTTCAGTTCATTATAGAAGCAGAGAGGACGTTTCATTGCTATCACATGGAGAAGTTTAACTAGGCCCTATTTACTTGTGAGTTCCCGCTGTTGACCGGCCACAATGATGAAAGATCTAGTTTCGTGCAAGGAATTATTGCTAGAAGTCCGTATACCCCCTCTCACCTCCATTGTACACGCACTCTTGCCTCCCTGGTACCTATGGTCTTACCCACTTTTACCTCCTCCTTAACGGGTCTCGTGATTCATGTGGGTCAGCGTGCTTCTTACCCTCAAAATGTCAAAATCAAAGTGAAACTGTCATCTAGTTCTGTTTTCATCATTCAGAATATTTTCAGATGGCCCACATGTTGTGATGCACGAATTTTGATAAACTTTTTCCTGCTTCCCGAGGAAATAAATTTCACCCTAATTTAAATATGAATTGTACAGAGCATGATTATGAAGCATTGTTAATATAGCAAATCAACCAGTTTAGAGCACCGGCTGCGCGACCTATGCGGTCTACCGAATACCGAATCTAATTACGTACGCTTATGAGCACTGATTACTGATCCCTATCAGTACATTCATTTTTCATTCAGAGCTTCATTTTCGTTTTGCGTAGCACGTGCCGGATAGAGCGAATTCAAGTTCACAAAGTACAGTGCTCCAGCCTCCATACACAGGACGCGGAACTCCGATGCCGTGCAGATTATGCGTAGTTTTTTTAATTGTCTTGGACATGTTTGCACCATGTCTCAGACAACGTGACCCGTTATATCGTCAATTTTGACTGCAGTAAGCCAGCTAAAAATGGTGACATGCGCACTTGTGGATCATTGCTCGGAAACATCGCTAAGTGAAAAGCCCTGCGTCTAATGAATTAGTCTGAGCGAGCCAACTTGTCCAGTTGGGAACCTGAGTTATTAGTACAACGTTGATGTACATGCCACGTAAATGTTTGCAGCGTCGGCTCACGGTTGACCGCACTGATAATTAAAAGAATTTTGACATCATACTTATTCACAGGAACAGGACGTAACTGTGGTGCTGCATTGGTTGAGGTTAAGGTCAGTTAATAGCCATACAAACGCTTTTGCATTGCACCGTCCTAGCATTCCGAAACATGGCCACGAATTGTAGTGAAATCCTAAACCGGGACCGGGACCCGAGACTGAAGAAGTGTACTTGTCTTTGTGTGCTCATTAGTCTTTATGCCATCAGAGTTAGCGCATTGCTGTGGCAACAACCTCTACGACAGTATTACTAATGAGCAATTTACAAACACTAAAGCTAGTTGTCTTCTTTAAGATGATTGGTAGAGTATCTTACGTTCTTCATGATAGAACGGAATGTCAATATAAACCTTAGCCACCTTAAATGTCTGCGTGTATAAAAATTTCCTCTTACATGGGGCATTGTGTACGGCATTATTTTAGTCTTCGAGTACAGCTCGTCGGATGTTCAAAGAAAAAATTGTTGAGAAATGGTTTAAATAATTGAAGTAAATGTTAGTATTACATTCCATGCTCATCAGGCTACACAAATGTTATTAGGTGTATAAAGGGTCGCATAACCTCTGGACAAGGTAAGTAAGGGAAGTGGCCATGTGAAAACGGATTGTAAATAAATAAAGGCGGTTTTTTATAGTCTCTCACGATTGAATCAAAATTGCAAGTACAACCACTTTGGTCTGACGATCTGAAACGTCGCCGGGATTTTCTTGTTTACGAGAGAATCCGATTTTTACGCGACTATTGCAACCGAGCCAACCGCCTACCCTGTAGAATTATTCAAATCGTACTAAACTGTGTTACTCCAAGGTCACTGCATACGATAAGAGTTGTCACTTAAACTGAAGTTACCCCACAAATACATGCTCCTGGCAGTTGACAGGATAAAGAGGATTATTAAGAAGAGCTCGGTTTTCTTGCTACAATGTGTGAAATTTCCGTGTCTATTTATTTGTTGGATAATGTAGAAATACAAAGGAAGAGATCAAAGACGAGTGTGGACCGTATTTTGAACAGCGTATGTAAGTGGCTTCATCTTCTTCGGTGAGCACTGTCAATACGATTGCAACATTTCCATAGTTCAGACTAATGGTCTCTATAAACAAATGTAACTCATCATCAGTTAATGCCTCTTAGTCAGCTGATTCGAATTCCTGCGAATCGTGCTGCTGAAAGCTGAAGATAAAATTTAACATCGTACACAAGGACGATGAAACAGGCATTTCAGGGCTTGGGCTTACATGGCTTCAAATCGGACTTCAGATTATTAATTATACGGAGTGTGTTTTTCTTGGAAGGTGAGGCTATAGGATTATACTGTGACCATAGATTAGGTTAGGTGGTATAAAATTAGAATAGTGCAGTAAATATTTTTTTACTGCTTTACGTGTTTATGTGTACGAGTGAGCTTTGGTTCATTTCTGTTGCCCTCAGGTGCAAGGGTTGTGTTACTGTGGGCATCCTTGCCAAAGGTTGATGGACTTTAGGGTGTAATTTTGTATGTGACAACTGAAGTAGAAGGAAATGACAGGGTTCGCTGTGGCTACTCCGAAATTCCGGTTATGCACTACGTTAACCTTCCCCCTCCACTGATGAGTACAGGTCATTAGTCAGAATCAGAAGCACTTGTGACTTGTGAGGGGATCATATCTCACCCAATCTCCTCACGTCGGTACGCAGATCCAGTTAAGAGTGTGTCAGTATTATAAGCAGTCCTCCTCGACTTGTTTTTCAATTTACAACGGTAAAGACTTTAATTTTATAGAGGTGTGTTAATTTAGTTTCACTTTCAAGGGTTTTTTTACGAAGAGCTGGAATTGATTTATACATGCTTCCCGTAACCTGTGTCGTCAGCAGAACATCACCCGAGTTTCCTTATATATATTTTCTCGTTTCCTTCCTGCATCACGTGGTTTTCTTTCCTCGCCAAATAACGTGCTCGTTCCTTCGCTTTCGCAAAGTTGAATTTTATAAACTTTGACGAGAGGTGAAGTAAAAAGAGGAGATGGAGGTTCACTCAGGGAAAGTTAAGCTCTGAGTTCGTTTATTCGAACTTACTAGTTAGTTACATTGTATTTAAATTCCAGCCTACTTAGTTAACTGAATAAATGAGAAATCCATCCTGTGTGACTGTGTTGACCGGCGGTGTAGGAGTGTATTGAACCGTGTAAATTCGCAGAAAATTATAAGTTGTGCCTGCCGTCCAATCATTATACTTAACTTACTTTAACACACATACAAATTGAAGCAGAAGGTAATATTTTAATGGTCGTACAGAAAACTCTCCAATTACCTGACGTTCTAATGTGTTAGATTTCTGGCATGTTGTGCTTCGAGTTTGCTATGCCCTGCACTCCATTCTAATGGAACTTACCGCATTTCTATAAAGTGTAGTGTCTAATTTTGAGATTTGTACCAATCACTTTGAATATACCAGACCGGCATTTAGTTTCTGTCTCTGTAATTCTGAGATTGTTTACGAAGTCCAGATTTTCAAAACCTGGAATTTTTTTTATTTGAGTTTAGATTTTAATATTACAATGGGAGGAAAATGCCCTCATTTGGTTCCTGTTGATTGTAATTTAGGAAAATTAAAAGCAAAGAATTAAGTTGAACTAACTTTAGACGAAATTCTAATTATTAATCACTACTAGCAGTCATCCTAGCTAGCTCATTAAAGGTTTCCAGATACTTTCATTTTGGAGATGCATACTTTTTTGCTTTCATGGAAGCATCAAGTGATATTTGGAGGAAACTTTTCTTGACGGAAGTAAGGGGGCAAGTAGCATGAGGTTCGGGAATGATGCAATAACGAAAGTGAGGTGATGAGGAAATTATCGGCACGTAAAAGGTGAAACTAATAAAGCTATTTGTAGAATGTTTACCAAATTTGAATTTAAGCTGATGGACAGGCATTTGAGGAGTAGGGAAATGATGAAAATTTTAAAATTATATCATAAAGTACGGATGAGGTGGTGGTTTATTTAATTTTGTCTTGTTATTTTTCTATAGATTTTGCTGCTACAATCACGAGGAAGGACAATGTGTCCTCTTTGGCCGATTCATTATGTACTCATGTACTTACTGATGCTGGGTCCAATTTGGCTCTTTTCGTTCAGAATAGTTGGTGCCGCAGCTCAAGCTGCATCCAAATCCCCGGCATGGAACATCACTTACATTCCTGCTGCGCCGGAACCCATCCTTATTGACAGTATCCACACCATTAACGTAAGATTAATTATTACCATAAAAGGACAGTAATAAATTATACTAAGTAATAATCGGTCATTGTAGGTGAGCTTCGGCAACCTGAATATTGACTCGCAAGATAGATTATGGATAGATTTTTACGTGAAAGACAAAAATATCGCCGAAGTGACAACGCCGCCCGTCGAAGTTTCCAGAGAGGAGGATTTAACCCACTTCAATGTCACTGGGAAGTTCTTGGGGTACACGAAAGTCTGTCCTAATATTACTCACTTCTCTGCCAGTAAAAACACAAATGAGTCGTACCCGGAAGAGCAATCTTGTTTGGACGTATCAGTGATTCGTAAGTCCAGACCTGTCGACAAGATCTTCACGTATAGTGTTGCCGCTTTGGTGGCCATCATCTACGTGAATATGGGAGCTGCGTTGGACACCGAAACCATTCGAGACACGTTGAGAAGGCCAATTGGACCCTTGATTGGGTTCATGTCACAGTTCGTCATCATGCCTGTGGTATGGTAGTTTCTCCTTTGAGTTGTTCGGTGTGAATTTTCATACTTACGTTGAGAACTTTCGCTGCAATGTTTTTGTCATCGCAGGTTGCCTACGGACTTGCGAAATTATTTATTCCTCTACCGAGTCTTCAACTTGGACTTTTTATTACCGGGTGCTCGCCGGGGGGTGGTGCTTCCAATATTTGGACTCTGACATTAGGTGGAAATCTGGATCTTTCAATTACAATGACAACTATATCCACATTTGCCGCTTTCGGTATTAATTAATAATTCAATGAAATGGTGAAAAAATGATAGAGGATCAGCTAATTTTCATTTATAATGTTTGTATTGAAATTTTGAAGCTATGATGCCACTATGGATATTAACTTTGGGCTCCACAATATTTCATGAGGCGAAACTAGGGATTCCCTACAGACAAATTGCCCAGTTTGCTGCAGCTTTGGTGGTGCCATTGATTATCGGTGTGATCATACGAAGGGTCTCGAAAAGATTTGCAAATCTCTTGGTGAAATTATTGAAACCATTTGCGGTCTTCCTCATAGTATTCATCGTTGTGTTCGCGGTGTACACAAATCTCTACCTGTTCAGGCTATTCACGTTAGAGGTAACTAGATATGAGACTTCATATCATTTCTTTGTTGTGGAAAATCAACTTCTATGGATTTTAATTGCTCTTATTTTTTCAGATTTTAGCAGCTGGATTCCTGCTCCCACTTTTAGGGTACTTACTTGGTGGGGGTGTTGCTGCTACTCTGAAACAGGATTGGAGGGATGTAGTCGCAATTGCAATCGAAACTGGAGTTCAAAACACTGGCTTAGCAATTTTTGCACTTCGTATCTCTTTGCCGCAGCCTGAGGCTGATCTCACCACTGGTAAGTTTATTAGTGCGACAGGGAAGGTGTCAAAGCAGTAGATATTGTCTGTCTATCTCTTTGGATCGTGGTACATTTTTACTAGTATTTCACGTTTTCTGTGAATTTTAGCCTTACCCGTGGCTGTTGCCATGATGACGCCTATACTACCGTCGTTGACCCTCTTATATCAAAAAGTTCGTCGACAGGAACTGTCGCCGAATGAACGTGAGCGAACTGATCCGCTTTTTCCAAATGTTGAAGAAATGCAGCGCAACGGGAACGACTTGGTAAAATATTAACGAAGTATGCACAAAACTCTGTAAATCGTGACGGATTGACCTGCGGTTCGTACCAGATGTGATCCTGGAGTATTTCGCCAAACCAACCGATAGTGACAGGAATATTCGAATTCAAAACTTTATCGAAAAGTTGCTTTCATAATTTAACATTCAGTAATAGCTATCAGGATTTGGTTGCTCCGAAGCACATTTAAACACGAATTACTGCTTAATAATCAACTTTTCAGTCATATGATTCTGTGACACTTTTGTATTAAGTTATTCATTTACGTTATTTCACTTTTGGATTTGAAAATTTAATTCATAATCTCACCTCCCTCTTTCTGGGAAATGTTGGAAAAATATATTCACTTCCACCCTTTGTTTAGAATCAATTCGTCAATTCAATGTAATTTTGAATTGAAATATTTTGTTGCGAGGGGTTACCTTTGGGAAAGGCTTTTGTTAGTATGCGATTACCATAGTTCACATATGGTACATACCGCAAGTCCGTCTACTGGTGGACACCTGCCTTCACCTCCTGAAGTATTGTCCTCTATTTGTGAATTTTAAATCTCAGTTTTCTTTCTTTTACAACAGATGCTCCAGAAAAGAGGTAATGAAATGAAGTAATCATTTCACTTAAATCCGGTTGAAGGAAGATTATTTCACGTGACAGCGCTTTGGGTGAATTCAAGATTATGTGCTAAGGCTAAGGGAAGAGTCAGAATGTCTGTAGTCACTCAAGGGATGGGGTAGCGGTGTGTACGAATTAGCATTTAGTGTCACAAAATGATTTTTCATTTCCCTTGGTTTTGGGACCAAACGCGGTCAAGGAGAAGATGCCAAGAGAACACTTAATAATGTAAGCGTTGGTTTCCAGATCTTGTACCGAGCTGGTCCAGCCTTAGTCAGTTATTAGTTGATGTATTTAGTTTGCATTTCCGTCGATACACTCTACAACTCTCCACTTAATTTTTTAAATAATACAAGAAGCTGTGTTGTATCATGTCATTCTTTGCTTTTTTGATGATTCCAAAATAACACTAGTAAAGCTGTAGAAGCTAGTACACCTTGCCTCGACGAGGTCAGAATTACTACAGAAATAAATCTATTCTTTATCGTGAAGTTTTCGAAGCAAGCTTGTATTAGAATTCTATTTATCGGAATCAAGTCAAGTTATTTTATATGATACGACGAATCGTGCATCAAATGGTCTGGGTAATCTAATCTCTTGAAGATAGAATAGGTGTGTGATTGACGCTGAATGTAAACTGGCGGCTGAGTTTACGGAAGTAGCCGTAGATGCCTCATCGCACGAAGAAGCGGGAATACTTTGACTTTCTTACGATTTTTTGCGATTATTTTATTATTGCTCGTATTTTAGTAGGGTCAATTGGGGTCACCAAGCTGACGCTCTTCATGCTTGCAATTGTGAGCACCTGTAATGCCGATCTGGAACAGAATGTACGTTAGTGTCATTGCAGCGGCCAAAACCCGGCTTATTTGATTTCACGGACAAAGTAAGACGGTCACGGTGGTTCATTAATGCGGACGAGTTTTTAACTTTCCAACCAACAAAAGAATTCCAGCCCTAAAGTAGGTTGGAGGTATTATTTTCGGGATATCACATAATATCACAGCTTACCTGCATAAGGATGCATATCGGACCGTTCCGTAACTCTACTCATGGATAGCACACAGTGAAGTATCTGTTGCATCTTTTCTTCGTGTTGGATGACCACGACCACCCATGTTCACGTTCCATGAGCCGTCAGACCTGAGCTCGCGCGGAGACCACTATTGCAGTGAATTCTAGATAATTTCAGTCAAATTTTTGAGAAAAGTCCGGAAGAATAAAGGTGCAGAACGACGCTACAAAATTTGTTGACCTTTACGTCCACCGGATAGGTACGGCGAGTAACCGCATCAGGGCGAAGGACCGCTCTTCCATTCAGATGAAAATTGCGGATGTGGATAAAAATTAAAGGATGACAGAGACTTGGAAGACCCATGGCATTTGTGGGAGTACCAGCTGAATGTGAATTAGATGATTGTTTAAATCGACTTTCGGAAAGATGGAATTGGGGCGACGATATAAACTTGATATCCGAATCCCATTGTAATAGGCCAGTGTTAATTGTTGCAGTAAACTGTTTTCATTCAGTGGAAATGACGGACCAAAGAGATACTTCCCATACTTTTCGGCTACACACCAGCTCGCACATTAACTCGAAGTATTGCTCTATGACATGATTTGTGATTTACCATTTGCCACACCATTCCAGTAAAATGTGTTGCATATTTGTCTGTCATCTTTGTGTTTCACCAGTGCCAGATCGCCACATGTGGTCAGATCTTATTAAGATCATAGAGATTAC
>WJFA01002714.1:0-14931 GCA_009870155.1 Pseudobourletiella spinata | reverse complement strand
ACCAGCGACTAGAGGGCACACGTAATAAATAATACACTTGTACAGAGACAAATAAATATGAACCAAACGGACATGCGTTGGAAATAACTACATACAGACAAAACCTTGTTGCAAACTCGAGGGCTGTGGATTGGGAGAGGAGAGGACGAAAAGTGCCACCGGAAACGACCCCTAGGGGGAACAACGGGAACAAACTAAATAACGATCAGACAAGGCAGCAGTATACGGAGTACTACATGCATAGAAACGCAGGGTTCAGAGTAAAAGAGACAGAGAAAGAGAAAGAAAGAGAGACAGCCACTGCCGCAGCACAAAAGATAATAAGAGGAAGGAAAATTAGAGATTTTCGCCCCACATTCTACTCTCTCCTTGCAGGCAGTCAGGCTGCTGTAACCCGAGGATGTGGAGAGGAGGGAAGAGAGGGGAATTCAGCTCAGAATGGAACATGTACGGCATACCTAATGAAAGCATATCCTTTATCTTTGAACACCCGAATCTCCTGGATCTGACCAAATGGGTTGAATGTTTTCTGCATGAGTTCTTCTGTTAAACCATTAGCAATCCCTCCGCAGTACACCGTGCAATTGGTTTGACTTGACTGGTTATAAACTTCATCAAACGTTAACTGCTTCGAATTTCCGACTGGAAGAGGAAAAGTAAAGAGACACGTTAAGTTAATCACTCAACTTCAACTTACTACTACTTACATAGACACAAATACACACACGCACGCACACACATATGTATGTAAGAATTATCAGGCTGAAAAATTATTCAACCATTCATCATGACCATACCATCATCATCATCATGCCCCACCTTCGCTTTCCTTACCGATATATTTGTCGTTACCACATTTACTTCTCAATGAACCCATGCCACGAATTTAAAGGATCCCGATTTTCATTGTGATTGGAGTGCGGTCAATAACACGCTGCATACGAATTAATTATGAACTCCTCTCGTCAGTCATGAGCACCCCACCAGGCTGTTCCTGCCTCAAAGTATGAACTCCACTAAAGAGCGTTAACATGGGACACGTGCACACACATACATATATACATACATACAAAGAATCAGAGGCAGGGTACGGGATTCTTGCCAAAGCTCCCGGCTAATATAATCGACAGTGAGGCGGGCAGATGAGATCGCCTCCGCCGAGATACAACACCACATTGGATCACAGTGGAACTTGGAGGAGCGGATGAGCAAATTAAATAAAAAATGCCTTACCTCTCCCAGAAAATCACACACTCCTTCCTCTCCTATCATTTCACCACTGCCTCCATCCCTTCACTTTCCCCTATTTCTCTCATGTACAGTCCTCTCTTTCTCATCTCCCTCTAAATATCCTCCTCCCACTCCCATTGTTCATCATGTGGAAAATCCAGAAGGAGACGACGACGACGACGACAACGGAGGAGAGCCTGCTGGCTGGAGAAATAGAAAAACATTAATATTTTGATTTACGGTTATCGTATTCCACAAACCGCCTACAATTCCTTAAAATCTACCATCAGCTGTCCCAACCGCTAAAATACTGGCACGCCACAGTTCACCGGTCCCCATCCCATTTCAGAGGGGAACAAGCTCGGAATGAAACCACACAGGAGCATTTGACAAATGAATGTCCTCCGACATTTGATCTTCCTTTTAATGCAGATTCTTAACGGATCTTCTCCTGGTAGTCGTCTTTCTCATCCTACTACTCCTCCTCCTCCTTCTTCTTCATCGTCTCCTCCTCCTTCCTTTCCTCCCTCCTATGTCCAACACTACTTCTGATACTACTACTACTACTACTACTACCAAACACACTGCCGCATCGCAGATATACAAAAACCACCACGAACACCACTAGGAATACTTTTAGTTCCCCGCCTCCTGGAACAACTACCTCACAGCAGAGTAGACTGTACCACCCGAGTAAGAAGTACGTATAGGTGTGGAGTCAGACATGTACGCTCACGCATGGAACAGTATACATCACAAACACACGAAACGGAGTCATTCGGGCCTTCTGGAGTTTGTATAATAACTCATATATAAAACAGTGTTTTATAGAGAACTACATCTGCATCTTCCTTGTTCTGCTCTCTGTGTATTGCTCTACCTCACTTACTCTCCCACTCCTCTCCTTCCTTCCCCGCCTCTCTTCCTCCATCTCAGTTTCATCTCCCTTGCCGACCATACGGAAAACAAACTAGGTAAAAGAGAGGGATCAGTACAGATAAAAAACACATCATCCTAAATAACCTACAGCGTACTCAATCTACATAAGAATAACCAAAAACCTTTAGCATCGATTTTTGACGGATGGGACAGAAACAAGCTCTAACGCCTTAGCCCACGTAGGCACACACGGCTGCTCCGCATACAGTGCCTCAAAAATAGTTCAACACCCTCAGAGCCTTCACTCACTTTGCAATAAGCTCCACATATGCTCCAGATCAGCACTATCTCATCATTTCAAATTCATCGTGCAAGGGAGTAAAAGAGAGGAACGACGGGCTTGTCAGGGGTCTGGGATATGGATTTCTATTTTTAATCCTTCAGGGGTCGTTGTTGGAGAGCAGAATCAAAATTCAGGGCGCATGCAACCTCACCTCTACAGGTGGTGTCCTCACCCTTAACGAACACCGCCCCATTCCCTCAAAGTCATTTGGTCGTTCTTGTGGTGGTGCACACTAGCTAATGTGGTACCTCATCAATCTTTTTATTTCTACACATATAGTAGCTTTTTTAAGTTTCGTTTGCCAGTACGTAAACGTAAGGTCTATTCATTGAGCAAGTCGTGGTGGCCCTTTCCGTGCCGCATACATCTCCTGAAAAAGGGAGTTGCGCCCCAATTTCCAACTTGAGTGTCTTCAGGGCTCCACCCAAAGAACATGGTGGGAGGATATTCTAGGGTTGCAGAAGTTTTCTGACACACTGTATGCTACCATTATGGATGATGCACAGGGGAGGACTCGCCATCACGAGATGCACAGTACACTCTCTGCCCCCCTTCCCCGATCACACTCACCCGTATCGCCCAAAACATGCAAACAAGAAAACATAAACTCCAGTCTGCAATGTGTAATTTATTATTGGAATATTATTCTGCTTCATTTCCATTCCATTTACGCACAACTTTTCCCCTTTCCCTCCTGCCCTCTAAATCGTACATTTCCGTCCAACCTCCCCTTCTTCCTCGTCAGTCTCAAATCCACTGCCGCTGCCATCACTGTTGAGAACCCAATATAAGCTCTAAACCTTTCAAACTTACTCCTTTCCGCCCTTTCGCTGCCCCCCTCCGTACATTTTTCTGCGAAGAATATGACGGAGGCTTTCGAAAAAAACTCTTACCCATTTTCCACATCCATGAAGAGAGAGTTCCTCACCTTCTAACAACAACAACAACAACAACATCAACAATATCATTCGCCGCCTTGATTCCCCACCTCTTCTTGTCCAGTAGCCGCCCGGCTTCTCCTTATTCTTCGTCATCTTCCACTATAACCCGTTACACGCTACACCGGGCATGCATACAAGCAGTTTCCAACTCTGAGGAACGAGCTACACACACCAACTAGGAGAGGAGGGATGAAACAAATCCGATTTCTACGCTCTACGTTACGTCCTTTCATCCAGTCAGTCATTCACTCAAATCACCACTCTTCTCACAGTGAGCCAGCCAGCCCCTCCTGCAACAGCTGAAACGGCGCAAACCCCGTGCGCCCAATGAGGAATGAGAGGAAGCTTCGTGCTCCTGTTCACCTGGTCTTTCATTTCATTCTCCTCTTCAAAAGGTTTTTGCCTCCCGACCCCCTCCCTCAACATAACTTCTCCTTCTCCGCCGTCTCATCTTCCTTCTCCCACCTACCTCTCCTTCCTCTCACCATCCTCCTCAACAACTCACCACTATCCGCTCATCCTTCCCGGCTCCAACCTTCAGCCCTTTTCCTTCCTGTACATAACACCACCACTAAGACTGGCAGAGGATAGGAGTAGGAAGCTCAGTCATCCCTGATAAAATATTTAGTGGGATTCTCTCCTTTAAATAGAGAAAGGCTTGCACCCAATTTATTGCTAGGTGAAAGTGGCAAGGACTGGTTACCCTCTCCTTCGTTCAAACTTCTTATCCCTTCCATCCATGTGCATGGGGCTCCTCGACACCGGTTCATATGTACACGCACGACATACATATGCTAGCACATAGTACTCCTACTGCTCCTCCACACAAGGCGGGAATAACAAGACCGTTTACACCTTCACACATACACTACCAAATCTCTCCTCACTTCGCAGACAAGCGGGAGAAAAGAGCCAGTAAGGCGCGCGGGAGTAGAAAGAGAGAGAGAGAGAGAGAGACAGGCAGAGAAACCGCCGGATCTGGAGAGAAAGGAATTTAACTCGAGTCAAGCCCGAGAGGACGGTGAAAGAGAAAGAGAGGAGGAAGTAGAGAAGGCGGATGGAGTAAAGGGAGAGGGGAAAAATAAGGGGGAGACGGAGATGGATTCAAGAAGACAGAGAGAGAGAGAGAGGGGGAGAAAGACAGAAAAGAGGAAAACGATTGGAACCACGACTGAGTCCACAGATATAAATACATACATTTCTGCAAGTGTCTGATACAATCTCAAGCGAGAGAAATGCAAGGGGTTCAAAATAACCCACTCTACGAACGTGCCATACATCCGCGGCAAATATATTTATACCTATATATATACAAACCCCACACAAAACCATAGCCGGCAACATACACACCCAAAGATACACAGTTTCGGAATGTCTCAAGTTGACATGACAGAGTATTGCCTTCTTCATTCAAATCCGTCCAGATTCAATCAAATCCCACCTACTAAATTTACCCCATCAAATAAAACGGTCACAGAAGAAATGACAGGGAATTTGTTTCAGCCAAGGCCAGGCAACGCATGGCGCTCCTTCGGAACTCACTTGAACACACACTTGTTCCGCCACCACGCATGCTCGAAACAGCAGTACGCGGATAACAGGGAGAGATGTACACATGGACACATCTGTATTTATGTACACACACGGAAGAACGCGGAAAAGCCCACATATGATACGAAAATAAAGTCAGCAATCAACCCTCCACATGCGGATTCATAGACTGTGAAACTTCACCAGAGTGTTCAGTCACTGGCGCAATACCTTCTGCACGAGTACCAGGGGGGCTAGCTGTCGCTACTCCCAGTACGTGGCAGTAGTAGTAGTGGAATAGTTCCATGCGTGTGGTACCAAATGTAATGCCACGAGCTCACACCAAACCTTTGTAAGGTTCCCTCCACCATACATACACACACACACACACACACACACACACAGTACAGATATCAAAATAGGGGAAGGGGCTGCGTGAAAGTAATAGCGGCAGCGCATCGGCAACACCCATGTCGATGGCGCTGGTACGAGAGGGGGGGGGGAGAGAAAACTAAACATGGATTTTGTTATGGAATCAGGGAGGAGGACTTAAAAGGAGCGGAAAAGAGAAAGAGAGAGAGAGAGAGAGGAAAGATGTAAGGTTTTTTAGTATGCTCCGCTGGTGCTGGCACCGCGGAGGAGTAGAGCTTAAGGAAGCAACTACCACAAATCTTTTCAACTGCGATACTGCGAATGAATGCATGAAATTTTAGTCAAATATTACCGCATCAATTCAGAGCACTATCATTGGTTACTATGTAGCGTGCATACTTATACAGAGGACTGGAGGGAAGTCGTAGCGAAAAACTGGCATGACTAGTAACCACCAGTCACCAGTACACAAAATGCTCTCTCTCTCTCTCCCTCTCGGATACGCTCATGCACATAGAGCTACAGAAGCTCCGTGTCTCCATCCAATCCTGACTTTTTCCCATCTTCTTCTTCTCAACTTTAAGTTTTTCCTCTTCATGAATCCACTCAAGTTTTTTTATACACCCAAACGACCCAGCACCAGCTTAAAGTATAGTCTAGCATATCTCCGATGAACATCAGCACAGCTACAGCTACTGGAATCACTAGTAGCAGTAGTGCTACTTCTTGTACTACTACCACTATCACCACTGTCACTATTATTTCCGAAAGATCAACATACACCCGCAACTCCCACTCCTCTCGTACCAGCAGAAGCAGTAGTAGTAGTAGTAGTTCCCCCATCACCACTGCAATGTGAATTACAGCATTTTCCTCACAGCTGCGTCAGGAACGAGCACAGTTACTTCTATTGTTATTGAGGGTGACAGTCAGGGGTACTATGCAGTACTTTATAACAAGGGTCATTCCCATGCTCCTCACACAGACTAATTTCAGCTCATAGAAAATCTTGGACTGTAAATTCCTTCCCACAATTTTCCACGCCTCTGGACTGGATACCCTCTCCTCATCCCCCCACTGCGGTTCCTGTCCAAGCAGTCCACCAACCACTCTATACATATACATATGCACACATGTATGAACATGTTTACGTACATATACCACAGCAGGGTCTCCATCCCCTCTTTCCTTCCCACGGCCACTCCCTTTCAAAGACCACCGAAGAAAATGAGAAGGTCATCTGTGACGGAAAGGGTTGAGGAGTTCAATTTGTAATTCTAGCGTGAATCCACTTCGTTCCCTTCATTTCCCAGCATAAACTTATTCAATATACAAAATACTTTCTCCACCTCATCTTCTTCATTCTCCTCCTCCTCCTTAAGAGTGACCAATAGCTATGGGCTCCAGACTCAGACATTTTCTCGCTACTGGAACAAATCCAGCCGCCTATAGACTGAGCAGCGTTCCAGGCTCGCCCGCCTTATGTTGTCAGCCTAACAGCTTGCACAGGCACACAGGCACACACACACACATGTAACACACAAGAGGGCAAACTAACAAGGGCGCCTAGAAAACTCCTCCCAAATGGGCAAAAATATTAATCAAATCCAATAAGAAATTAATGAGCCTCAACTAATGAGTCTAAACGTCCCAAACGCGGGGGGTTGGGGGGAGCGAGTACAAATAAATGGGCTAACGTCCGTGACAGCTTGCGCTGCCAAAAGTATTCACTGAAGTAAGGAAAATTAACGCGGGAGCAATGGCAGGGCATGGTTGGCGATGGTAGGAGTGGCAGGGGCCTTGGGATAGAGTAACAGCAAGGAAGGCAATAATACCCATCCCTCCAACTTCAACTTTGTCAAAGACCATCACACTAGGGCTGCATCTCTTCCAGAACTTTTACACAGGGCTTCACGGACTCGAGGAGACAACCCACCACGGGAGCAGCACTCCGTGCGTTCCCTTTCACGTCGTCGTCGTCCTCGTATTCGGCTCAGGCAGAGGAGCTAATAGGAGAACATCATCCAGACTTGGTTTTCATAAGCAAAAAGCATACTATCCGCCACTTTCCAGTTCCATCCCGGAAGAAGACTACTACAAGTGCAGTACAGCGGCATGATAACCTTCCCCGTTTGGCAACAACACACTTCCTGTGTGCATGCATGCCCTTACTTTGGACACCTAAATGGAATATAAAACAATTCTGAACATACACACACGTTTACATACATATATGCACATCTGTATGCATGCATACAAGTACAAACCGTATTTTTATCCCCTCATCGATCATAGATCTCATTTGGGCATACGCTCAGCCCGCGTGCTGACTTTCCCAAAGTTACTACTACCGTTCTACCGTATTGGCACTCGACTATTCGAATTAAGTGCTAGCAGAACAGGGCGAATGGCAATGATGTACATGGACAGAGAGAGAGAGAGAAAGATCGTGGTATTCTTTAGAAGTATCCCTGGCAAGCCGTTGCATTAAGTAAGTTAAAGGCAGCAGCAGTACAAGAGAAGACGGCTCCGAGGACACCAACATCTTCACTCACATCGTATCGCACTACCACATGCATACACACACATAGTCGCTTCGTCTCATCCCAGAACACAGAATTAGATTAATAATGTCCTCGCCACGGCAGCTCCCTCTTCCTTCCTCTCCTACTTGCCCTCGAAGGAAGGCTACGAAGAAGAAGAAGAAGAAGACGGCGTCCACCACATAAGAAAATCTAATTGGGCTCAGCCAGAATGACTAAGTGGATGGACGAGTGAACATGTGATGAAAGTTTTTGGGTGAAGATGAAGTGGAGCCGCGTGCGTTGGTCAAGAGGGACACACGGAGTAAAATTACTCGCACGCCACTACATTCGATTCGACACTTGGCTCATTGAGGGAAACCGCTTTTAGGGCATACAAGAAACTGTAGCGGCAGTAGTGCAGCATTAGCTATCTGAACGGTGGAAGTGAGCGTAATCATAGCCACACTTACACACACACACACACACACACACTCACATACAGAAACTTGGGCCAGACTTTTGGGAAAGTTTCCATCTTCTTTGCCCACCAATAGTTATAGGTTCCAGCTCTACCGCTATTTATGTATCTCTTTTTCATCCCCTCACAGTGCACATACACACATACGACCGGGCACATCCCTAACGCCTACACATACATACAGGCATCTGTACTCTCGGTCGGTCGACCGACCTCCTTCCTCATGACTTCCTTCTACTCAAATCCGATTACGCATCTCCATGGAATGCAAATAGAAATCAGGGTTTTATTCCAGAATTACTTCATATCACGCCCAGGATGAGTGCCTTGGTTCGTGGTGGCCCAAGTCTTCCTCCTCTTCCTTCACAATGGTACGGACTAAGAAAATATAGGAGTCGCACTCCCGAATTTCTGATTGAAACATTAGTAGTTCACGCATTGTCACATTTTTTTTCCAACCCCCCCTAAATCTCCCCTCAAAGCCCGTGGATAATGCCCGCATGACAACACAAATACAACGCCTACACACACACACACACACACACACACACACACACACACATGTATCTACCTCTCCTCTCCCTCCGAGCTCTCTCACAAAGTCATTCTACTCACAACGCATCACCCTCATCTATCCTTATTATTACTCATGAGAATGCACTCCGCTTACTGTCGTCCCCTTGACTTATTCATATGCTCCCTCGCCCTACTTTTAACTCAATTAGATTATAATCATCTCAGCAACACTGCGATGAAAAATTCCAGACGGGTGCAAATGGATGCCGGCGCTCAACGACTCTATTACATACAACTAATAATAATGATGCCAATGAGGGAGAGAATCCACAATAATGTGTAGTACGTGCAAGATATGAGTTATGAGATTGGGAGGAGGAACAGTTTGGATAGTCACTCTCCACATGGAACATCTTCATATTCACCAGGATCAAACTGTTAGTCAATCAATATCATCATCACTGTATAAATGCCCAGAGCACTCAAGTCACGTGCTCCAGACTACTAGCCGCTTCTCTCACCCCGCGTCTTCCCATAATCTCACCCCCTCCTGCTCCTACTCCACGTCAACACTCCACAGCCCCGGCCGGCAATGATTAATGCAAAGGGCCGAGTCAATAGTTCATGCAGTGTGTGTCAGATCAGGATCTTCTTACACGGTCTGCTGCCACTACTACTACTACTTACTACTACGGCTCCTCAAGATCATCCAGCTGACGATGATGACGAAGATACTAGGAAAAACAGTGTTCTCGAGCAGACCGGAACGAACGGAGCCGGAGGAGGCTTTACAGATGTGTTTGGCCAGCTTGAACCACTTATAAGGATCCTCCCTCTTGTTCTCCTTTTGTGCAACACTAATCTCATTTTTGCTTGACGACAAAGTTCCCTTTGAGTAGTGGTAGCAGTAGTAGTGGCATTCCCTCCTGTCGGATCGATATCCGTCCTGACTCCTCCTCTTCCCAGGAACGAGCCACAGAAAACTTGTACACACACTCCTCACTCACTGCATATATTTTTCATTGTAATGATGGGAAACTTGGTCTACCTTTGATTTTCCTTCCATTTAACAAAAGTAACTCTAACAGCGGGGAAAGGAGGACAAAATCAGCAGTGGTGGTGGTGGTGGTGGTAAATGTGCGTGGAAAAAAGAATATTGGAAAAATAATAATAATTCTTGCCTCCCACATGCTCCCTTTCAAATCAAAGCTCGCGTGTAATATTTCTTATATTTCTCTTCTGTACTTCTCCCTCACTCTCAGACCCATCTCTTCCTAATCACAATAATAATCATCACATGACAATAATTCCACAAGTCACCCGGACCCGCTTCGTTCCCATGAAAAGTAATCCAGAATATCAACGTTGTTGTTGCTGCTGCTGCTTACGTGAGAAGAGAGTGAGTGACCCAGCTACGGTCGGACGACAAACAACCGCCTTACACTGTACGCACTCTTTTGCTGTAATAAGAATGATATGATATCCGCACCGTTCCCACCAGTACTAACAGCTACAACCACCTTTTAAGTCACGTCCTTCCATCCCTTTCCCACGTGTATTCATATAGATCACAATGACGAGAGCTTGCGGCATGGCACTTTCTATAGCGGAAAATACTTCCAAGATTAAGTCACTATAAACTATACTCCGCTTCCAGTATAATAAACATAATAACAGAAACATATGTTGCCAAGGCCCCCTCCTAGAAATGGATTATAAATGTGAGGATAGCAAAAATATATTTTGGGGTCCGCTCGGTAAACGCATATGCAAGGGTGTACACTCACACTCTCTGTGGGAACATCCAATGTCCTCACTTCCAAAACCCACTTACATCAGTAATCAGTGCTGAATGAAGACTGCGTACCCCTATTATTACCATATAATAGCTTAGCGAAACTGTATTTCCTCAGAATCACTCCGACTACAAATGTTTGCCGAGGAGGTGCGTATCCAAGGACGAGGAAGGATGTCTCCTCAGGAAGAAGGCTACTTGAATGGGGAAATGGAAAATAATTCAATTTAAGCTCCGAACACATCGTTTGAGCGCACGGACTTAACCAGCCCCCTCGCTTCTAGCATAATGATAAACCATCATCAGTCACACACTCCTTCCCTCCCATGTTGTAAATCCAACTGCTATAGGCTGGGGGTTGATGTGACGAAAGAAAAGCAGGAATAATTGCGGAACACTAAAGTGCAAAGTTGAGGTACCCATTTGGAAAAAAATCATATTGAAAAAAGAGTTTCCCCCGCAATTTCCTCAGGAAGGACTACAGAGACTACCCTGCATTAGTAAAGAGCCCTACAAAGTTTCCCCTGTGTGATGAAAAAGTAAGGTGAGGGAGAAGTGGGTTGGAGTTCCGCGGTTGTGTTCCGTTCGGTTACATGCTAGTCTACCGCATTTACCTTTCACTCAACACAAGAGGTGGAGGTGGACGTAGGGATGAATCCTGAGATAGCAGTAGTAGCAGTAGTGTAACAGTAGTATCGTAAGATCTATCGTCTTCAAACAGTAACAGTACAAATTCTTATATCATAATAATAGTATAATTGTTATGAGAACACCAGTTTTTAGTTCACACATCAACTCCTTGGTAGGGATAGTGAAGAATTTAAACTTTTAGAGGAAGTGGAGAACTCTCACTTATCATTTCATTCACTTCATGCATCACTATACTGCGAGAGTGAGAAGGGAGTCATCAGGACATCCTTTCATGCCATGCATCTCAATTCCAGCTTTGACACTAGGCAGCGTCCAGGGCCATTTCATATTTACATCTTTTCCTCCCTTCTCTGAAGATATCAGTATAGTAGTAGTATTTCCCCTGGAGGAAGAATTCCACTTTTACTTTCGTTGTCAAAGGCCTGTCAAAAATGGATTTTTTCCCATCGGGTAATCTTCCTCCTCCTCCTCCTCCTCCTCTTCCTCCTTCCACGACGATCCCTGCCATGACTGCCACTGGAAGTACGGTTGCTACCACTCGGGCAGGATTGGGGATTCAGCCGGGCGGTTTCATTGGGGGGATGGGGGTGAGCGAAGGTGGTAATTCCTTTAAAACTACGATGGAGAGAAAGGAAAGGAGTCGCGGAAGGTGATCTATATGAATTATGATAAAAGATAACCTGACGTGAACAGACCGGAAAGAGATTGAATGAATAGCTCCTAACTAACTGTCTGATCTGGAAGAAGGTAAGAAGTAACAGAAGAAATCAATATGTGCAACAAGCTTCCACCCCCCCCCCCGCACTTACTTCCAATCTTTTCCTTTCACACACATACGCATTCCCACATGCACGCACACTTACTCGCACATAGGGAAAGCACGAAGAAGAGGATTGACGACAGGAGTATTGAGGTTCACTCCAACCTCTGTGTGTACTTTGAAACTACGTATGTTCGCCTGCATATGCTCTGCAGCTGACTGAGTGGATGAGGGAGTAATCCCTACCGGCACGGGTAGCTGCCCTACCCAAAACTTGCAGAGAATGGGTGGGAACTCCAGATGGAGCCTATGCATACAAAGGCATTGAACAAAAATCCCTAACATTCAAACCTATCCGCATATATGTAGCGGGAGAGAGAGAGATGGATAGATAGATAAGAATAGAAGCAGGTGTTGAGGAGGGACTGGAAAAACTCGCAAACACTTAAATGGGTCGTGATTTAATGCACACGACAATCTGAGTGACAGGGATTGGACAGAACGGAATACCGGGAACCATGAGCTCACTATAGGCAACAACGCAAACATTTAATCACTATAATGATTTTTTTCACCCCCTTTCTCTCTCACACTCCCGACAAAGACACGCAAAAGGAGCTACATCAAAGCATATAGCTTCCCGAATTTCCTCACCAAAACTATCCACAAACACACACAACCAAACTCAGATCACATTCGGGTCTAACCATCGCATACGGTCAAAGTCACCTACTCATACGCAAAGTAGTCTGAACAGATAACACACACACACACACACACACACACAAACATACATGCATTAAATACAGACACACACACGGGCACATCTCACACCAGAATCACCTACCTCAGCCTTAACGGCGACAGCAACTACAAGGAGGAAGAAAATGAATTGTTCAACTACGTTATTGAACGAGTGGAAAATGGAACGGTACGGTGTGTGGCAGTATGTGGGGATGCTTCTGCCTCCGCGAGGCGGCCCGGATGGGTGTCCATGTCGGAGTTGGAAATCCATCTCATATTCATAAAAAAAACTAGTCCAGTCATTTATCATCGTCTCATATAAGACAAGTTTTTCGTCACGAAACAGCTTTCAAAGCTTTTTCCTTATCAAATGTAATGCTTTCCCTCCAATCGCATGTCACATGCGCTTATATGTACACACACACACACACTCTCTCTCTCTCACACACACACACAAACACACATACAGACACATACTTGCATGGAATTCCTATACACAATCACAAGAGCAACAACAACCTAGTTGAAAGGGAACGGCGGAAACATTAAAAAAACTGGGAACAACAGCACAGAACACAGAGAAACTTCTTGTAAAGGCCAATGACGCAGCTCCTCAAGCTACTTGCTCTTTCTCCGGATTACCGCCTTCAAAAGGGTTAGCAGTAGAATCCTCTGAAATAAAAACCAAAACCTAAGTTCAATTCTCACATTTCATTCCCTTCATGGAAGGGACAATGACAGGTCTTATCAACCTAGCCAACTTCCCATCTAATTATATCCTCCACTCATCTCAATTGACACGCTACTCCAATAGCCCGTCCAGAGCATAAAGAACAGTGTCACTGTGATATCCCCAATGCACAAAACATGCTCAAAAAGGAATCCAACTACTCCTGCATACAAACAGAGAGGGAAATACCCCCCCCACCCGCACATCATCAGCACAGCTACCGACGCTTTTCTACTAACCAATCATCTTAGCTATCCAAATGGGAGGAATTAAATGAAAAACCGCGGACTGAGACAAATAAATAAAACTCCTCGTTCCATCCCGGTCGTGCGTGATTGGACTTTGCCGGATGCGAGGGGGAAATGTCAAGAAATTGACATTTTACAATGATACATTCCATTCCCCCTCTCCCCAGACAGACGGAAGAAAGGGGAAATAGTTGGAGGGGAGGGTAGTAGAAGTAGCAGTAGTACTGAAAGTTCTAGTGGCAATAGTCGGACGGGAAGAAGATCTTCTGTAATATTCCACATGTAACACTTCATACAGTTACTACTACTACTACACCACCACCACCACCACCACGATACTCCTAAAAAACTTCCCTCCCCTCCGCTCGCACAGCTCAGTCTAAAGAGTCAGAGGAAAGAAGGCCAGTCTCATCGTGCAGGGATTTGATAAGTAGATCCTACTTTAACAAAATGAATAATTCATCCCCTACTCAATCCCCCTACGCTAAAAAATACATACTACACCCATGTGTGCCAGCCTTCTGTCTCTTTCGACCGTGTCACGACAGCAACTCTTAGCTGATGACTTCAGAAGCATGCCTCCCATCATTAGGTTAGCCCAAAAGGGCCCCCCTTTGCATCCTCCTCCTCCTTCTCCGCGGATGACGGAGCGGAAATCCAAAAAATGGAACATCCATACTCTCTAACTCCCTTCTACACATACTTTCCTCCTCTCCGCACTCAGCATCGACATCCTTGTCGTCAGGAGGGAGACGACGGAGCGAACGAGCCAGGAGGAATTTCCGACTCGAGACGAGGAATACGACCAAAAAGACGGGTAGGAGATAACCCTCCCCCAGACCCATCACCAACTGCCTCGGGACTCCCTCATGGCGTTAACAGGCACTCGCTAAATCACACGGGACCACAACGACGGGGTACGCGGCCCATGTCAACCTATCATACAAAAAACAAGATTTCTCATTCCCACCCGTCCCCATATGCCGCGCTCATGCAGAAGGCGGAGGGAACATGAGTATTAGAATCTGCTTAAACCAGGAAAGTGGACGATGTCTCCTCTCTGGTCCTCCTCCTCCTTCCTGGTCCAACATGGAAAATAAAGGGCTTCAACCTCCGTACTACAAATATGGAGTCCTTAATGAGCCCCGCAGCTCAATCCTGCACATAAAAGAGCATCGGCAGCAGCAGC
>WJFA01002713.1:0-14932 GCA_009870155.1 Pseudobourletiella spinata | reverse complement strand
GGGGGGTAGGTGAAGGATCAAAGAATACTTTTTTCATAAGTATCTATGTATATCAATGGTGAGAGTGGGGGTTGTCGTACTGGGAGCTAGTCTCATTGAACTGACAACAGCTGCCAGCACAACACAATGATGCTGCCTATGCGACCACTACAGTGCTAAAAATTTGCTACCCGCTAACAATTTTTTTGTGTCCCAGCCCAGCGCAAACCTGATGGGCTCGGGCTGACTGAGCTGGCGGGGCACACCTATGCTGCGCATCTACTTGTTCCCATTAGGAACTGTTGATGGAGGTGTAATGAAAAGTAAATACAGTGACACAATATCCCCATCACTACTACTCGTAGGCACACCTATGCTACTACTATTCAAATTAAGGATGGGTAAAAGAGGAAGCCGAGTAAAGCTTGATTATGCACATGGTGGCGGGCCTCTTCATTAGGCCCTGTGGGTTTTCAAGGGTTCGTGATCCAAGAGCCCCATTGACACACTGTATGAGCTCGCCTTTTGCACCTCACATTCCCGACTGAAGTCTCTATAGGAAGTGTGGAGCAGGCTCGTAAGCACGGTAGCTTGCATTATAGTTCAACAGCGTAACTGGAAAATTTAACATGTACACTTTCACTCTGTCACAAATGTAGGAGAGGAAGTCAGCACGAAATCACTAGTGAAAGCCAGCTATATATACATATATATGTATCCACTTTGCGATCGTCCAACGAACCCCTGCTCGCTCATGTGAACCGGCTGGATATGGCTGTGAGTTTGAATTTTCAAGACCTAGCCGCCTTTTTAATAGAGTCAAATGACCTATGAATGCATGTATACACGTCACATTTATCCTGCAGCAGTTGAGCAGTAGATGTATATTGCCGAGAATAGTTAGCAAGTCAACAGTCAACAGCCCCGCAGTGTTCATTCTATTCAAGTTTCCTTCTTGTATGAATTTGACTAGGGAGATGAGACGTTAAAAGATCTAGGACCAAATCCTACTTAAAAATTTCAAAACTTCCGTCCCCACTCCTACATCCCGTGCGCCCCTCTCTCTCTCTCTCTCTATGAATGTGCGTGTGTATGTACCGGCGGGGGTGATCCTTATCGTCAGTTAGCACCAACTCCCAGCGCCCCCTCGCACGATATCCCTCTCTTGAAAGCTCCATTATTTACATAAGAAAGTGGGACGAGGGATGAAATTCTAATAAATTCAAGAGCAATGTGCTCAGTGCCGTGGTGCGGGTTGAGAAATATGTGTATAATTTTGTCAACAGGATGCAAATGCAGTGCTTCCACTGCGTACATGTCTGTTGCATATAAGGATGGCTCACAAGGGCTCTCTCCAGTGCTCAATTTCCTGAGGATCTCCGATTCACATGGGTATTATTACGGAGGTGCCCCGGGATGAGTACTCTCATGCACTAGCTGTATCATCAACTCTCTGTAAAATATTAACAACAATAACAACATGCCCTTATCCGCCCGGAGTGAGGGGAGGAGAGCCGCAGCAAGTCGATACAGTGAGGGAATGCTGTTAGTAACTCCCCAACGCCACCCCTCTCAACTCTCCATGTCCAAATCAATATAGTTTGGGGGTTGGGTAGTCATTTAAATTCCAACCTAATAATTGATGGTTCCATTGAAGAAGCTCCATTGGTAGATTCCTGGAGCTCGTTAAGGCATCTAAGCATGTGTGTGTGTGTGTGTGTGTGTGTGTTGTGTGACGACTCCATGCCCACTTGTGCGCGGACCTGAAACAATCTATAATAGTGGATATCCTAAAGGCACTCACATGGTGACCCTAGTTGGCAGTCGTCCTACCCCTTACTTTAGTTTGTTGATTGTTGATCCAGTGGTCCGGGCTGCAAGACCACACAAGGGGATGAGACAAGCCATTCACTGAAAGCAAACTTATTGCCGCTCTCCCAGTGAATAACGACGGTTATTCAACTTAGTTCCCCAACCACGTAAAGCTCAACCGCTGATCACCAGTTAGCGGTTACTGTGCAGCGGTAGTCTGACTTTACCGCCAATAATGAGACTCCTCTTATTTTTCAACTACCTGGGGGAATGGCACGATCACAGGCTGATTCACAGATTTCCAAATCAAAAGCAGGTACAAGCTAAAGTATATAAGCTAATGTAGCCCATCCATCAGGCGTCCAGTCGTGCATATTCACGGGATCATACACCCGCAACACCCTGTGTAACGACAAATCCAAACTCGAGAGGGCGGATGAAAGGGAGATGTTATGTGAGGGATGCCGGGCTTTCCCCACGCAATTTAATCAGGAGAACGAACCTGATCCCCGCGCACTTCTGACTGTTCCGTACATAGCTCCTTCGACGAACCATCCGTCAACGTGACTCAAGAGATGGGAAGAAAAATGCAGATAGACTCCTCTGTACTACATATAGAGCCACATTCAAGGCCTCCAACCCTTTCCTCTCCTTTCTCTCTCTCTCTCTCTCTGTTTCTTCCATCGATTTTTCTTTCCCAATCTCCACTCGGAGCCATTATTTTAAAGAGCATGCTGTTGCACACGAAGGATCCTTAGAGGAAACTTTTCCAGTTGGGAACACCGCTGTGGGTCGGGCAACAAGTCAAACAGGGAATCTGTATGTTTGTATGTAGGAATGTGGGGAGAATATGAGGTTATTTGCGTGTATCTGTGTGTATGCGTGCGTGTGGGATCAACGACGTAGAACATTGGTAGGCTGCTTAAAGGCTGATGACGAACTGGGCAAAAGTCTAGTCTGACAGTGCTGAACTTACCCGACACGCTGCTGTTCCTTCAAGTCCAATTCCTGGGCCTTCTGAATGACAGATACAATGGCTTGTTGCTCCTTCTCCGTCAGTGGCACCGGCTTCGGGTACGTCTGGAACTGATTCGTCTTCACGGACCAACCTGTCCCTAGCCTGTGAAAGAGAGAACACACAAATGGAGTCCAAGAGCGATAAATAAAATCATCTTTCCAGATTTTCTCGGTAAATTATGCGGAAGCACGACCTTGTGCCTTGTCTCCTACACACACACACACACACATTTATACTGTGAATCCCTCCAACTCATCACCGTCATCATCATCATTTACATCATCGTCAACGTCATCGTCGTCACGACTTTGAACACACCGTAACCGCGTATCCGTCTAGGTTCTGAAATTACATAATTATATATAATTGCGCTAGTTTATGACAGTTATGTCTGTACCTCTGATGATGGTGATAGAGCCATTTTATAACATGTACGCATACTCAAGGATCAAAGTCCGAATCATGAACTCACTTGGCTCGGAGTGCGAGTTGCCTGTCACTGGGACAGACCCATGGAGTCTTAGGTCCACGGAGGCCGAAATCTGATGACATCACTTCCTCAGTCAATCTTCTCCCTTCCCTTGATGGTGACGATGAGTCTGCCAAGTCCCCGGAGTGACCAGAGAGAGAGAGAGAGAGATAGTGAAAATCACAAAATTCAATTAGTATTCGTACTGAAACGGGCGAGGGAAAGCGGTTCTCATTACTCGAAAACAATGTACGACCAAGTCCCAAACTTCTCTTGCCTCAGTCTCTTCCCCTAACTCAGATTCTCATTAGGTAAATCCAGGAGGATTTTACCCGATTCTGGGTGGATTCCACCTCGCCTGGACCTCTATCTATCTCTCCAGGTCCAACCCTAACCTAGCTGACTTCGCTCTTCTGAGGAGGAGCAGAGGCAAGAAAAGTTTTCCCACTGGAAATCCCGCCCCCGTTTACCTCCCATGAGTCCTGATACATTATTATTACATATCTGGATTCCGACCCCGTTCCAATCCATACCTTCCTTCCGAATGTCTATTGAAGCGACGTCTCGGCCCAGTCTGGGCTGGAAAATCATGTTTTTTTCGGGGGGGGGCATTACACATGGTTCGAGTCATTAAGGACAATTTAATTTCTAGTCCCAATTATTAATAAATGTAGCTAGAAATTAATCAGGAATATGATATATAAATACCTGTGGAGATGAGTCGGGAATATCCACATGCTCTATTGTCGTCTTCTCAAGACTATGCACCCGTTCCTGTCCAAGTTGCTGCGCCCGCAAGTTGCTACCGGATCTTTCCCTGACCGGGATCAACTACGCTTCGAGCCTGTGCATAACAATAGGAAAGGAAATGAGGATCGTTTTCATCATCATCCCCGCTGAAACGAATACTTCACCTCCTATACTACTAGCCCAGCGTCATGTGTATATACATTTTCCAACCCATCCGAAATGTAGCCCCCTCATCCAGGATGATCATAATGAAAATGCTCATACGGAGGAACCGACTACACTCCCGAATCCGCCCATTTTAAATTGACGGCTACAGACGGGACTTTGATTTTCCCCACGAGTGGAGCCTCCCGTTTGATCATCCACGCTCCACCCATACTTTCTTGGTATCTTTTCCTTCGTTGATCTCAATGCACTCATCATCATCATCATCATCATCATCATCATCATCATCCTTTTCCTTCTCCTCAGTACCGGAGCTGTATTGTAATTACTCGTGAAATTCAACCCCCGCTACCGCGACTTTAGCCTTCTACCAGTAGTGTTCCTACTCCTCCGTTTCTTACTCATTCAGCTGGTCGGAGTAGGACAGGATAGAGATGCGGAAGTTCATTTCTTTGATCTCCTCTTCCACCCTGGTGTAGTAAATTTGAAGGAAATTTAGGAGGAGGAGTAAGTTGAACAAATGATGTTCCACCTTCCCATACTTTTAGTACACGCACTCATTATCATGGACACGGTGTGGAATTGGACCGAAAATAAAACAGAGGGTGAAACCAGTGGGGACTACCTATTCGTGCCCCATTCCCGAATGGGAGGGAAGGAGTAATCAAGGAGACGAGGCACAATAATAACACCTTTCTGAACGATGGAGCCTGGCCCCATGGGTGGATATAAAAGTCAATTTCCCTACCCTTTTCCGGAATTATGATTGATTTTCCTTGTATATACCTGAGCAGAGGGGAAGAATGGGTCAGGAAGAGTAGCCGCACTGTCCCCTCCTGGATGGCCTTCAGGATGAGAAAGGCTCAGGTGGAGCTGTGACAATAAGTCTCTTTTGTGAAAGCAAAACGAGGAGAAAAGTTCCCTAGAGTCTGAGCCGGAACGTTATGCCGACGACCACAAGGAAGGGCGAGTCCCTTAACGAGGTTAAAAACAGTTTTTAGTCTTCCATTTGTACCATGTCAATCTCATAGAAGAGGCTTGTGGCGACATGAATGCAGAGGCCGAAAGCTATATAATGTGAGCATATGTAGCATGGATGGGAATGTTATGACAATCTTTCCTTGGACCTCTTTACTCCATCATATCCTTCCACGTGGATCTGCGGGAAGGGAAAGTAGGAAGAAAAAGCCCCACTCACTCACCCACCCACTCACTCACCCTCACTACCTTCTACAAGAGTTGACACAGGAGACACAGAGGGTTTCTGTGTCAGAGTGCACTCTGATTTTGGATGGAAATGTGGATCTATTCAGGTTCGCAGGAGTAGCTATGTCGAAATAAAAAAGGACCCTTTCATCTGCTATTCCCAAGACTGGCTCCACCCACCCATACCCATTCGGGACGTGCGATGCAAATACCTCCGTTTTTTCCGCCGTACAACACCAAGGCATATGGGCTGGATTACATTCCACTCACGGCAATCACGGTACTGGTTCGACAGTAGACTCACGTCACACCGAGTAAACTCTCACACATTCCTATCCTCAACCGCAAAAACCAGCCTTGAGGCTGGGCCATGTGAAAAGCGACTATAATACATTCACGGTCGTAAGTCTCCATCGTGGAGGAAATCTTAGCAACGTGTGACTGTTGACGACACTCGGCCAAAACACTGGTAAGAGCAAGCCAAAGAAAATGGCTACAAAAGTGCCATTAACCACAATGATCCCCAGTGGATAGAGAAAAAAACAATATCTGCATTTGTCCGGCTAACTTTCTATTTAACTTTATCGTCGAATGACAGTGGACATCCGTAGTACCTGTTCAGGGAGGACTGTGCGTCCTGGGGTAAGGATGTAACTGTGTAGGGAGAACACGTTGGAGATAAATGAGGGAAATAATGCTCCAAATTGGACACAACGGAACGGACCGCGGCTCATCCACAATCATGAAAGTTACTCCATACGGGGAACCGAGACCTTTTACCACAAGGGCCAGACATTTATGTATGTACATGAAAGCTCAATGGAATCAGAGCTCGTGCTAATTCCAACGAATTCACGATGACATGACTCACTTTGTGCGGCGTAGTCATGGCTTAACTTGCGGAGACACTCAAATGGGGTCCTGGCCAATCATCGCCGCTTCACTTCCAGTCAGTATGGTAGCCTCCAAGTTGTAATGTTGAGGACACAAGTAGATAGTGTGAGGTGGAGCAATACGGGTGAGCAACGGATAGAACATATCATTGGATTGGTCCATATGGGAAATTACCCCACATATGTTAGTACATGCGGGAACGTACTGACGAGCTCAGCATGGGAACAACTCATGGAGTATAATAATGTGGCCGCGGGGACCGGCGTTACGCGAACCTCCTTCTAATTGAATAAAATAGTTGCGGAGAATACGAGCCTCGAACTGAGTGAGCATGACGGTGAATTATGGGGGAAATAGCCAGGTAGCATATAACTAATACTCCAACAATTCCATCCCACTGCCGTGATGAGCTTCTTCAAATCGTCATCATCATCATCACCACCATCAGTACTAGGCTATTTACTAGGCGCAAGCACAGAGGAAAATGAGTTTTGGGAAAAAGAGTGGAGGTTGCAGGAGGGAGAAATATTTTTGTGTCTAAAGAATAGAAAAAAAACAGGTTCCTCACCATAGATCCGCGCCACTGTTAGACAGAAGTGGAATATCGAAATCAAGCTTCCCGTTAACTCACCGAAGTAGTGCTCCAAAGTGCATAGTGCTTCCGAGGCTCTGCTCGGTGCTGACGTAAATTGTAATTTTCTTATTCTCAGTTATGCCCCGCCCCTTCAATCCTTCGGACTACTTACTACTATGAGGAGGACGTTGGAGGATATCCTCTGCGTGGCTCTGTTAAATATGCGGGCAACCATGTATGTAGCATATATGCCAGATCGAGCAAACTCTCCCTTGACTCTTACTCAAACGAGCCTGCTTTCCACTTTTTCCCCTTTCGCATACATTATTATTTCCCTCTCTTATCTCCCTTAAAAAGTCGGACGGGGAAAGGCATCTTCAACTACTATATCGTTTCCGCATGAATGGCTTGCTCGGAACTGTATAGCTTAAGCTTTTATTATACTCCCCATACTTAATCCCTCCTCACTCTCGCTCCCTCCCAGTTTTGAATTACATGTGCCGGGCGCACTGATCCACCCATGGAATGGGTGGAAATCCTCGGGCAGAAACATCTCTGAAGTCAAGTCGGATACAAGGCTCAACTTTCAATCGTACGAATCATCTCCTTAATCTGTCCCATGTGCGTACATACGTGTGGATAGATCCCAGGCAAATTCTGCTGCCGGTAACTCGAGCCATGCCTGCCTACCCGCTCCCAATTGTCACTCGACCGCCTCTCTCCTCCGTGTCAATTCGCAAATTATATGGAAATCCCCCGTACTTGAAAATTCAATTTCACAGTCTCTTTACCGATCCCGTCCCTCATGATGTTTCAGGGAGGACCAGTATACACCCAAGTCATATGCATGCAGTTCTCCTTATGTATGTGAGTCACATATAATTACTCAGCATCATGACATTTACTCCCGATCTCCGCTCGTAACTTCATACATTCCTACTACATGTAAAAGGGAGGGGTAAATTAATGGTGAGTACAGAAGCCATATGAATGAGCCCGAGTCAGCCTTTCCATCTTTCACTTCATCCCCTCTTTTTTTACGGTCGTGAATGTGGGCGTAAGACTAATGTACGTAAGCCACCTCTCCGTTTCACATTAAGCTAAAGTCGACTTCCGGTTACCCTATCCCGCAATAATCCTTTTGCCGACTTGAGGGAGGACGGGCTTGCACAGGCTTTGGGATTTGACATGGGGAACAAAAAGGGAGAAAAGGAGGAGGAGTAGGAGGAGGAGAGGCAGTGAGAAAAGTCTGGAATCTTAGTATGTTGGGGAATTTGCCCCTGACCTCATAATATTACGACTCGGTAGTAGTGTGAGGCATAGTTTCTGCAGGGGGGAATGAAAACCAATGGGGCCCCTGAGAGTGTCCAAGTATGGGGAAAGGGGAAATAAAAGGGAGGACTCACGAAGCTCAAAACTTATGCTGTAACCCAAGATAGAGCGTGAGTGAAATTTAGTGTAAGACTCGCACAGCTCTATACCTAACTCCGTAGTATCTCAACCCCGTGTCACCTCATTCCCACGCACAGGGTATTTCACCCTTCCATTCGCACTTTCACACGAGGCCAACTTTTTAATTGGTTAAGTTAGAACAATAAACCAGCAAAATTTCAAGCCTGTATACAATACGGTTGAACACTTAATACTTACGAAAGGTTATGCTAAAAACCAATAAAAAATAATAAAACTGTGAAACTGCGAGAGAAGAAAACTTTGCATCCATTTTCTACGTAAAACTATACTCGATGGATGAGGGGAAGTGACTGGTTTTGCTGCGCCTTAGTACAAGTTTAGACGAGATGTCCAAAACGTCCCTTCCCAATGGAGATGTGGTCCAGGACGATTCGAGATCATGAGGAGAAATGGACCGAATGCTCCTATGAATTCTGTGGGCCGGTAGTGGAGGGACTCTATTTCCAACTCAATTCATGCTCGCTCGGGACTGTAAGGCTCACTTCCGCCCGCATAATACTACTGGGCTGAACGAACATTTATTACCTTGTGGCTACATCCCAGTCCGTCATGGTGTCCACTAGGTGGAAAGGAACTTGCAAAATAATTTTCAGCTCTTTCCGTCCTACTCCAAACCCTGCAAACAGACCTTTATACCTTTCAGCTTAGAGGTGGTTCACTTTTGAAACCCTGTTGCGATGGGTATCAGTACAACTTAGATACAGTCTCAGTCTCAAGGTCTTTTAAACCCTTGGATACCAGTGTAGGCTTACCTAGCTTGCTTGTCGACGAGAGAATGTACCCATTGTTTCTTGGAATTCGTACCCATACTCGGATTTTTTTGTAAAGCCCGTTCGAAACACATGATGTTAAATTCGGATGGGAAAAACAGTAAACAAGAGGAATGAATCAGTTTATCGAGTGTAAGCGCTAAAGAATTATCTGTTCGTTGCCTTCAAAATCCCCGCGAACTCTTGAGTGGCACAATTGGGAAAAGAGAGAGAATTTTGTAAAAGTGACAATCTGATGAGAAGTTTCTCAAATATCACGTGCAGAGTTTCATCGATTACGACTGAGTTACCTCAAAAAATGCTTTACGAAAAGAGAAGGAAGGAATAGCTATGTTCCCTACGTAAGAGGCTGATGTGTGTGTGTTTGTGTGGTGTGACCGTGGTAAATTGTTCCCGGAAAAACTTGATTTTCATAGGACGAAGGCCACAGCTGATCTGCGCTGCGGACCAATTATACTGTGGCTCATCCAGCACGCATTTCCTGTAGGTGTCCCTCCATCAGTTTGATATCACTATTTTGTAGACCGTTTCTCACATTACTTTTGACCTTAAACAGAGAGCTAAATTCGTAGACACTCGTCGCTCCACTGGTGTGACCTCTTTTCTTTGCCATAATACTGTGCGCTGCCGCTGAGTTAGGCAGTACATCGTTCATTCCAAAAGTACGTTTCAATCAATTTTTATTCAATTAGCTTCCAATGTCCCCCGTAATTTTCATTCCAGGGCGGGGCGTGTTAGAATGATTGGAATTGTGTAAATCTATCATCTGCTTCCTTTTTCCCTCCACACAGGCAGGATTCTAGACAAGTTTCCCAATACCTTCAAACTGAATGGCTCTTTAAATATTCAAGGAATATCCAGGAAAAGTAATAAAAGAATGTTGAAGCATGCCACTATTTTTTCCTACAGTTTCCGCACCATGTGAGCTCGAGTAACAATTTTTTTATTACTGATGATGACCTAATTTATATTAATTACTTCAAGCGTGTTACAATATTTTTTTTACAAATCTGAAGAGTTAATTATTGAGGAGTCAGTCAGTAGTGATAGTGATCAAAGATCAAGCAATGCTAAGCTCAAAATAGGTAGCTTAGAAGATCCGAGGGAGGCGCTACGGTTGTATCTAAAGTGATTTCATTCTATTTTGTAGGAGGATTCATGACGCAAATCTTCATCTGGAGAGCTCAGTAAGTGAAGTAAGCTCTTCAAAAAAGTCCTAACCACTCACCACTACAGCAGGATCCATCACAATTCCAACTGAGGCCCTGCACTCTCATTTTTGATTTAATGATTATGACATGATCTTATGCCCTCAAGAACGGCGGAAGAAGTAAACGGCAAATAGGGTATTTACTCCAGCTCCAGTAGTGGTTTTAACGGGGTCTTGATACCTCGATAACCCGGAAAATTCCAGAACTGGTTTGCGCAGGCTCCAACTTTGGTTAAGCTATGTACTTTCCTGGCGTAGCGTGCTAGTATTGATACACGATCATGAGGGGAGGAAGGCACTCGTTAGCTATTTTTTCCCATTCACAACCAAATCCTCCCACTCCGAATCTCTCGACCCATACACGCTCTTCAGAACTTTGTTTCAATCTCCGTCAGTTCATCTTGCCAATAGCCAAGTCTGCTCACCTGAGGGAAAGCTCGACGCTAAAAAAGATGAAAGAATGAGAAGACTGTCGTCTCACTGTGCAATAGTGATCAAGAACAATAGTGCTCCAAAGTAATGTCTCTCCACATTAAAGATAGCGTGGTGATCTTTAGTCAATGGAAAAAAGAAACTTTCCCCGGCAGGCGAGGAGATGGGCGTTCAAAGAACCTTGGCTTAGGCAGAAGCTCTTTACTGATGATGACGAACAGTACTAACTATCGGTGACCGTTAACTCTACTCCATCTTGCCTCACTCACATCTGAACATTTCCTTTTCACGAGCCAGCAAAATTCGTAGTACGCACTCTGCTGTTCCCTCGCCTTTAGAATTCAGGAACCCCATTCTGACGTATATTTGAAGAGCAGGTCAGGTGGTGTCCGAGTTTTCAAACAGTTTTTTTCTCAAGTAATTGCCCATTTTGAATTCCGAGCATGTGGAAGTGGACGGACGTGGCCTATCTGAGTACTATGTGTTCCAACCATGAGAATCTCAACCAAATATTATATTCACACCGACTCATTCCGATTGTACATGAGCCTTTAGACACATATGAATGGACCTCAAACTGCTCCCCCGATGAGGACATTCCCCTCAGTCATTTCGTTTCTCATCAACTTAGTTTCTTTTTGTCAAACCTCAGATGAGACTTAGCTGAGCCACTTGAGCCACTGGACAAATTTTAATCAGAATGCTTATAATGCTCCTATAGGAATGAACCCCTACTGTGGGCCTGTCCATGGAGAATTGCCAGCCCGCACTCAACCCCCTCTTTTTATCCCAAGTGGGGAATTCTCTCATACGCAGAAATATACAAGGGGGAAAGAGCGGAGAGGAATTTGCTGCCTCTTATGGCTCGAGATATGACAAAAACCAAAGTGGAATCTAGGTTAAAACAACCTTACATACTTTTCCCTCATGATGTTTTCCCAACGTTTAGTCCACATCTGGGAAGGACTGGCGGGCGGGTAGGCTGAGTGAGTCATTAATGAAATTGGACTGAAACGGTCTATGCCTTGCCTCACGACGAGTCACGTATATGCATCCTACACACACCCTATTTGCAAATGCTTTCTGAGCTAAGAAAAATCCAATTGAGCCGGAATGACAGACGGTGGGGGGGGGAGTAATGTGAGACACTATATATACGTATAGTTTGAGGACGACGCGTGTAGGTAGTCATTCTTAACATGGATCCATACGGTTATCAGAGCAGGAAGTGCTTCTGTGGCTGAGAGCAATATCTGTCACAAAAGTGCTACTACACGGGTGAGTCCTGGTCCTGAAAGTGTGGGAAGGACAATAAACACATGGTTCCCCGTGTCCACTACGATTCCTCGTCGAGAGGAGGGGTTTATAGTGAGTAGCCCTGACCGAGTTGTGGCACAGAGACATATGCGAGAGCTCACCATCACTACGGAGATGGAGAGTAATTGAACCCATTTGTCATCGTTTACCACCTCCCCATTACCTGATATGTCAAAGCATCACTATTTTTTATGAAAGATTCATTCCGCCTTTGAGTCTCACGAGACTGCTGCTGACACCTGAGTCGCGCAATTCGAGCCCTTTCACAGAACCACACCGTCTTCCCGCCAGTGGCTACAAGCTTTATTCCCCTTCAGCCTCATTGCACCATGAGCGTGGAAGCGGCAGTATGCTTGCCCGTGCACAATCAAGGCATACTAAGTAGAGTTTACTCCCCACCCCAGCTTCCGCCTCCCCACTCACATGTACACACTGCTAGTGGCAGATCTGGGCGGGAAATGGGTAACGGCGTTCACAGTTGCTGCCAGTTAAGAAGCACAGAGTAGAACGTCCGTTTGGGGAAATAATGAGATTTCTTGTATAAAAAGCCCACCCATATCGGGTCAATCAGTATCAGGGTAAAGACGGAATTTAACAGCCCCTATCTGACAAGACAGGCTGTGCGGAGGAAATAAATAAGTCTACATATTTTATTCATTGCTGCTGCTCAGCGTCATGAAGGCATGGCTATGTCGAGTGAAGACCTTGCCCACTTAATGACGACATGGGAGCTAATAGAAGATCTAGAGCGGAGCAGGAGGCCACATGAAAGGGACGGAATCCTTTTGTCCGCTGTCTCACTCACTCTAATCTTCCCTTTGTTTTGCAACAGCCCGCTTTCCACGTCCTTACCAATCCCAAGGAACAACGCAGTTCCAACAGTCTCAGGGGCATAGGATTTAAATCAGTACGCCCAATTTGAAGGAGCTTAGCAATAGTCAACCTCAACTCTGTTTTCCTACTTTGTTGTACACTACAAAGGAGCTCCTCCTCCGCGTCCAAAAAAATATTAACTTGGTGACAGGCTCGCGCTGACGATATCTATTCAAGGAGTGCGCTGGAGGGAAACAGTGTGTTCTCAACTAGTTAGTAGCGGAGACGAAGTCACCGCAGATTTTCTCCTCGGAAGCCATACACTCTCAGCTGCAACTGTACAGGATCCACTGAAGAATAATATGCCATTGTCCGCCCCGAGTCGTCAGTCTTGTTCCAGGACGTCGCCGGACTCATATCTGTGGCTGAGGAGGCTCAGATGATACGAGAGATCATCATGACGTCACCCTCTCTCAGCCTCCGCACCAACTGAAATTGAGCTAATTCTTTCTCCTACTTGTATGGATATGTTACATAAATATATTTATTACATGAAATAATGTGACTTGTGCACATAGAAATATACTTCCAAGTGCTTCAACTAATCTCTACGTCGAAGCCGCCATAATCTGCGCCATAATAACACACGTGTAAAACTAGTAGCGAAGCTATGTAGATGACCATTCGGTAGAAACTGAAGATTACCTTGTTTGCTGCTTGCTCAGACTGCATGAAAAGAGTAAAGGGTGTTTTTTTGAGCCCTTTAAACAAAAAAGTATTAAACTCCCCTCGTCTACTTGCGTTATAGTGAAACTAATAGGAGACCGTGCCATCATATTCAATTTGTGGTTGTAGAGCACAGGAGGGAATGTAATATGACCACAATAAAATGGCTGACAAATGAAGCTACCACGGCATGATGGTTCAGGTTGTGCACACAACGCAAAGGCCGGCAGCTGATGCAGTTCCCTCATGTACAAGGCTCTCACTTAATGTGAGCAGCTGCAAGATAGAGAGTAGGGATGGACTTTGTGCACCAGCAACTTAGCCACTTGTGCAATGAGTGAGAGTGGTTGATGAAATCCGTTGTGTCGTAACGGGGATTACCAGTGGGTGAACATCCGGAATGAATCCACGTTCTCTGATAATAATCTCAAGTGATTCACTGATCCAACTCTTTGAAGGAGACAACCGAGCCCAATAACATGTGTATTCTACGGCCTAAAAGTGTTCCTGCGTAAGCAAGGAAAGTTGCTGGCTAAGATACCCACCACGTCGACCACCAGCCCCGCTGTGAGGCCGCTGTAAAAAATCTAAATGGGCCTCAGAACTCCGAGAATGTTGATGAAAAGAAAACAAAGTTGCGCCTCCGCCGGGGAAAGAAACGGAATCGATTTGAGAAGGATGTCAGAGCTATACCACTACATATTCAGACCGTGGATTTTAACTGCTCCAATTGTGATTCTCAGGGTCAACTTCGTAAGCCTGCGGGGAGTCGTAATTTCATGGAATTCAATCGAGTGAGTTTGAGGACGTGCCAGAGAACTACAGTAATGCATATTTGTGTGTGCACGAAGGTGAGATGGGGAACCGTAAAGACTTTTTGGCACGTTCAGTAGGCCGTTGATGATGATGTTGAACTTGACGGCAAAAGTAGAGTCTTACTCCTCCAAAGGAAATCCGTGTTTTATGAGCCTATGGAACTTCCACTATTTATTTTCAACGTCGCTGACTCAACTACCGAAATACATATCCTCCTATAACAATCAAGTCTTATACAAGTAGTGGTGGACTGAGAACGCGGACCGGTGCTAATTAGCTCAGCAACGGGACTTACCAGAGACGAATTACTCTATTACTTCCGCCTCCCACCTCAAGCCAAGGTCTGGGAATCTGGTAGCAATCAGAGCATAAATTACCATATTATATGATGCATATAATGCTTATAACCACTATTTCATAGTATAATACTACAATCCCTTCTGGCTGTGCAATCCACCCCAATTGCTCCTCCTGTCACATTCCATGGCTCTCCACATTGATATCAACG
>WJFA01002712.1:0-14934 GCA_009870155.1 Pseudobourletiella spinata | reverse complement strand
CGTATCATTTTGGGACATCCTGTACACCGAATGTGAGTACAACGCCACAAAATTTAATGATCCAACTATGTTACATTTTTCAGGTGTCACACATGTTTGTAAGACAACTTTGGAACGTCATAGTTATTTTCATTTCTGCGAATTTTCGGAAACTTCCTGAAACCCCCTTTTGAAATACTCGAAAGATATTGTAGCATAAATTTCAAACCCCTGAGGTTGAATTCGAGCAGTCTGATTGAGTTGTCTTGATTTATGACTTATGACCCCAAATCAGGTGACCTCAGATCATTGCTCTACTTGTGTCCCCGCAAACTCAGTACTGCGTCCTGTTACGTTTCCCGTCATTTTGGGCTACCTTTGTCATCACGGAAATTAAACAAAACTAAAGCTGTAGTGTTTCCATCATAAGGATCAAGAATGGGCGGTCATGTGGCGTCCATGTGGTAATTCCGAGAGCACAATGCACGCACGGAAGCCCACTTAAATTAGTGATCTCGAAAAGTTAATGTAAGGAATATTTCACGACTACTCTGTTTCATGGCTTCATATAGATTACAACTTTTAGACTCTAAGGGAAGAGAGGAACCGACGAAGCTGATTTTATCGGATCATTCCGCTGTCATACAGCTTATATTTTGAAGAATCCAGGAGTACAAAGCATTCAAACATTTTGGCTAACAAATTAATTACATCGAGCCAGAAAAATCATTAATAATCTTAGGTAACCAAGTTGTCGCCTATGGACAGTGCAAACCTTATACTTGAATACTGTTTATATCGACACAATGTAGCATAATGTGGCTGTCACTATTTGTTAAATTGGTCATTTGCGGGTTCTCATTGCTTTGCAAGCGATTCAAAATGAGTAGGCCCACTGCCCACGGACCCACTTGGGCTGGGCAATTTTGACAGAGAAAGCCCTGGGCGGGCACAAATAAAATAATGTCAGAGATCGGACGGCCTTGGGCAGCACACTCGGAGACATGTTTACATGGGCGGGCATGGGCATCAAAAATCTCTGTTGGCCTCACCTCTGGTAGCAATGACAGTCGTTGTGATTCCACCGGTTGCATTGACAGGCTCGCTGGTCGACTATTCTTGTGGGTTGACACATATTTTGACACACTTCACAGGCTATACGAGGGGGCCCCTTGGTTTCTCGTCGGGAAATGCGCGGGTGAGCGTTGGCAGTAGTACAGTTTTATGATGCAGTCGTCCAACTTAAGTAGAGAGTCAGTAAGGCTTACAATATTTATACACTGGCCACGGGCCCTGGAATAGCCATTTACACAAGATTACACAAGAGTCTGCAAACTGCTCCCACTGTGATGAGGTAGAGGAGGACACTCCGGAATACTATGTTAGTAAATGTCCAAATTTTATGAGATCCTTGATCGGGAACACATTACTAGACTAGAGAGAGGGTGTACTCCATGCAGCCCATAGGTTTCGGCTTTTAGCTTATATAAATGCCACTCGTCAATTCATGAAGGGCTAAAACAACCGCTTATTGGGGATGGGAATAAGTCCATTGAGGTGTGCGCTTCTTTGGATGGATTCGATAATAGACACCAGTCAGGGCCCCGCCTCATATTTAATTAAATGTCATTATGGTTATGAAGCGTTGGTACCGGTATTTAGCCTTTGGGTGACTTTTAATGGAAGTGAACAAAGAACACGGCGGCCTGGTCCCGGATTATCCTAAAAATGTTACCCATTATCCGCCATAGGTGGACATGCAAGGTGATAAAGTTTCCCGATTTTTCAACCCGCCGTTATGGAGAAACCTTGGGAAACGTTTTTTCGGATTCTAATTTTGTTTAACGCAACCAGGCCGAATTCTAAGATTCGGCCTATCTCAAAATTCATTGCTTTTGCCGAGTAACCATACGGAATTATTTCACCTCCCATAATCAAAATTTTGAAAAATTCTGTATGTATTCCCATGGAAAATTTAGAAAAGTTTAATTCATTTTTCGGCCGGTCCGACCCCTCATTACCACGCGTTCCTCATCTTTATTCATAGATTTTCGTAATATTATCATTATAACATCGTACAAATAGCAATATACATATTGTTGTATTCTTCGCATCTATTTTTGAACTTATTTTGCACTAATGGTATTCCGAATTTTGCTGTAAGGTGACTAGCTATGTTGGTCCGGAAGATTTGCGGGTCATCTATGGAATACCCTCAGGCATTTAGCGAGAAGCAATTATTTCAACAACAGAACAAATTCATAACTCTATCAAATTGATCGTGTAACAAAAAACAGCAGCTTGAAAAAAAACAACTCAGGTAGTACTAGGCTAGGTTGATCTGACGCCCAACAAAAACGGATATAACGGAGGATCAACCTACCCTATATGAGTTGGTTTTCTGAAGTTGTTGTTTTTTTTACACGATAAATTTGGTGAATCTATGATTTTGTTCTTGTTTCTCGCTAAATCTTTGAGGGTATCCCGTAGTTAACCCAGAAATCTTCCGGACCAACAAAGCTAGTACATAGATAGTGCAGTTGTTCCAAACCTTAAAGAATTTTAAGGGGGGCTTGAATGTGCGGTTAAAGCGTCTGTTGCTGCAAGCGTCAGACCTATTTCTTCACTCCATTAGTTCCATAATACTTTATTCTCAATTTTGTGAGGTATTAAAATCACGTGCCGCATAACATTAGATTATTTTACCTTATTCCGGACAAATGGCTGACCAACAGAAAAAATAATAACTAAACTCGCGCGGATTTCTTTGTTACGCCAAGAAGTCAAGCGGGAAGATTATAACAACAGATATATACAGATTATACAGCATATCGATTTCCATCATTCCGGGATCCTACCCGGGGTACTCATTGTCAACTGCCGAAGAAGCATGAAAGCCGAACTGAACATGGATGCAAGAGTTTGCCTGTAGCAATAATGTTGCTACAGTTCGCCTGGCACTTCATAGACTACCACCAACTCAATCATATTACGCTCTTTTGCTGGAATAAGGAAGCTTTACCCCCACTGCAAGACTACCCAACAGAAAGGACTAGAAAAGTAATTTACTGTTCTACGATTTCGTCGAACGGCGATTGGACATGACGTCTACTGACTGAGTCGTCGCAGAGTAGCACCGTACAAAATCCACGCGTTGATATGTTCAGAGAATCGTAACTTACAGGCTCAGAAATAATAAATGAGGTAAGCCAAGTTTGGGCCTTGACCTAAATATGCTATCAATACTTTGTTTGTCCAGTTCCGCCATTACTTGGACTCCGCATGTACATATATCTTACGGAAAATTACTTACAAAAGGCGAACACGAAGTGCGCCACAAGACGCCAACGAGAATGACGGAAACACTCCTTCAGTCCAGAATTGCCTGAGCTGTTGGACAGAGAGGAACTTTGGAGAGGGGTAGAGTGACAAAAAAATACCATACTCTTTGAGGTGTTTGTATTTCAAGAGTCATTGCAATAAAAAAAAGTTAAGAGAAATCGAAAAAAACACTCTATCTCTATCTAAATTCCGCTTTGCTAGCGTTAGTCCGGCTCGTTGATTACGGTAATAATTGGAAATCACTAGATAGTATCAATAGTTTGTGTTACTCTTAATTACGTAAAATATTTCGTATGATCATAACATTCAGTATATTCCAATGACTGTCCCACTTTTTTATTTTAGTTTTTGTGGCCATGCATCAGCGCCTTTCAGAACTTGAAGCAAACTTAGGAGTCTATCAGCAACCATCATACGATATGAACATGGCCACATCGTACCCGATTTGCTGTATTTCTCAACCTTGTTATTGGGGTTATCCTGGGTGGAATCAAAATCCAGGATATCTGACACCAGATTCGTGCTGTCGTTGTCCCCTGTGTGCCACCGCCGCAACTCCCAGTGGATACCTTCCACCATCACCGCCATATCTTCCGGCGAGTCCGAGCGTAAGTTGTTCTGCCTCTTGAAATATTCATTTAGTGATGTAGATTGATATGGTTAAATGGTGAAAGTTTCATTCACTAGCTGTGAAATCGTTGCGGCCTTCTGCATGTTATTTTTAAACTTGCTGCTTTCGAACAGGAGTTTCAAAGTGGCGCAGCCATCTTATTTAATCTCCTCTTGTTAATCTCATGATTTGTTTATTAAATTTTAGAATTTGAGTACGTTATATGCACCTAAAACTTGATTTTTCAGATTCAAAATCAGTTCGCCTACCCGGTCCCCTCGTCCCCTGTGTTTCCAGGAGGCTTTGGCTACTATTACCCTTACCTGGATCCAAACTGGACGGTGCCACAGACTCCGTCACCCATGTCTGATCGGAATTTCGAGGCCTTTACATTTCCGACCGGCATTTCATCACCACAGATGAGTGAGCCTTATCCAGGAGCAGTGGAATCAGAGTATGAAAATCAGCTGTGGCAATTAGATTCCTTCCAAACCACAACGTCAGCTTTCCATTCCTCGCAGCGGAAGTGCTACCGAAAAGAGCGGAGAGAAATATTGAGGAAATGTTCAAAGAAGCAGGACAGATTCCAGGCGGTCAAGCCCGCTGATTCTGTTATCTCAAGTAGTGGATCAGCAAATAAGGCGAGAGAGCCCGAGGTTGAAAAGAAAGTAGAAGATCTGACAGTCTCGCTTCGGGGACTTCTTCAAGTTAAATCGGAGGCAACAGCACGAGATGAAATGTCGCCCAGCTTATGCGATGAAAACCACACTGCTATCACTCGCAGTACTCAGGTGTGCGTGGATGATTTAGGTGAGACATCATTTTAGGAAAAAAGTACGTTTGGAGTGGTATAAATAGCATGGTGGAAAATACTAACAACTCTTTTATGTTTATAGTTGGAAGCCCAGCAGAATGGCAATCTCCAGCTTCAAGCCAGGAGAAGAAATGTAATGCGGGGGAGAAGGTGGCTTATTGCAGATTTTGTAAGAGCAACGGGGAGTCAGTGCAGATCTACAGTTCTCATGTTCTGAAAGACGGCAGTGGTAATACCGTTTGCCCGATTTTAATTAAACACGTTTGCACCACCTGTGGGAAGACGGGTGCTCAAGCGCACACGATGAAATACTGTCCAGAGAGAAAGTTTGGAAGTGACACCCCAGTTCATCAATACCGGAGAGTCCGAAACTCCGTGGGGAAGCTTTGTGTACTCAAGTACTAATGATAATTCGCATCGCCGGCATCGCTTGTGTGAACAATTCCAGCAGCGGATAATTCAGATGTCGGAGACCTCGTGTTCAGTGTTCCTATGAACTATAAACTTGATTAATTCATGTACTAATTTTCTATGTTGTTAACGTTGGAATCACTTGGTAATTTTGAAACTGGAGTGCGGCTGCTGGCATCTCTCAAGCCAAATGAATTAAGCTGGAAGCCGTATAGATTTACTAAGCCTTGTTAATTGTTGTTTCGGCTTTTGCCTGTTGTTGAAACTGTTTGATGAATTTCTGAAATTAAAATATTGGAGTTTCAAATCCTACAGGAAACTCCACCATTGGCCAATCACCTTAGTTTATTTCCTCTTACGTTCATGTTATGACAATAGGGTTCGAGCTTGTGAAGGATATGTGAATCAATACCGGCGGCACATTATCGTGTCATAGCTTTAACGTGCTTGACATCTCGTAGAAACATGTGGAAAATTTAACCTAAACAAACAGTGATTAAAGCCCGTGACTGCATTACAGCCGATCCAAAGCTGAAATTTCAAGTGGTCCGATGGGCAAATAAGGGCCACGGCCATTTTATGATTTAGGTCATCACGGATTTCCAACAGGATTCAGCGGCCGTATTGTCAATCTACAATTTATCTTATCAAACTTGCCGTAATTAATGCAGTTCAATTTTTATCGGAACAAGTGTGACTGAAAACATGAGAGATTAGTTGCAAACCGGAATCACCGTTATTTGCCGTCACCATCAGCTCAAATTTTCTGCTTCACATGGTCCGGCGAAGGACACAGAAGGATAGCGGTTGGAGGAGGCTGTAAAACTGGAACAACATAATTTCTGAGTTCACGAAATGGTTTCGACGGAAATACTACTATCTGTTGCTGCGGCATTAATAGTTTTTTACGCATTTAAAAAATGGCTGGAACTAAAAGATACGCCCCCAGGTAGGTCTTTCATTCGTTGTTCGGGATGATGGAATGCAAAAAAGTAAAGCAGTATATGGAACTTGACCTCTGTGTAGCTTCAGAATTTTATTTTAGTTACTGTTGTACAGGGCCTTGGGGAGTCCCAATTTTGGGTTATTTACCTTTTCTAATGTTCACGGATCCTATAAGCCTCTTCATTAAATTCAAGGAGAAGTATGGGAAAATATTTTCTATTCGAATCGGAAATTTCAAGTGAGAATTCTACACATTTATTTAATCCTATAAAATAGTTAAAACTGAAATTTAGTAAGCGCTGTTGCTGAGAAAAAATTGCACTCTGCAGTTGCATTGTTATCAACGACTACAATTTGATCCACGAAGCGTACAAGGATGAAGTTTTCCTCGGTCGACCTCCTTTCGAAGTCCATCTTACTCGATGCCATGGAAAACAGAGAGGTGAAACAGATGCAGTATTTAATAGGCTAATTTCAAGGTTTATATATAGATTTAATATTTTTATTCATAAATATCCTCGATTCCGCAGGACTTCTCTTTTCCTATGGAAAGACATGGGAAGAACAACGAAGATTCGCACTTCGGAACCTCCGAAACTTTGGTTTCGGCAAACACAGTATGGAGTCCTTGCTCCAACATGAAGCCATTGAACTTGGTAACTTCTTTGCGTAAGTTATATCCATTCGGTATCAACCAAGATCTTGAAACGTACGGTTAAGGTTGATACAGATATTTTTATGTACTCAGTGAAAATGCTGGGAAGCCGATTTCCCTTAAAAGCAGATTCAACGGATCCGTTTTGAACTCACTTTGGGTCATCTGCACGGGCTCGAGATTTGAGTTGGATGATCCGGACTTTCAGTTTTTGATTACAAATCTCATTGAGTAAGCCTCTAAATTTTCAAAGAAATTTCATGCAGCATTGGTTCACGGCCTTTCATTGCATTGGTTCCAGTAACATGCAAAAGGCTGATTCTACTGGGCTCGTATTTTTCTTCCCGTGGGTCCTAAAGAAAGATCTGCTCATTAAAGGATTCTGGGATAACTTTATCAGAACGCGGGATAAGATTCAAAGCATGATTAGAAATTCCATAGCTGAACATGAGAAAACTTTCAATCCGTTAGAAATCCGTGATTTCGTCGACGCGCTCATCGATCAGAAGAGGAAAACTGACGACCCGAACTCCAGTTTCTACGGTGCAGAAGGCGGTAATTTGAGTTTTTTCAACTGCTAGCTCATATATTTGAACTGTTGCACATGAGACTGATGAATTTTTCGTTTTTTGTATTTGTACCTGTAGATCTCAACATGCTGATTACGCTATTAGACCTCTTTGTTGCCGGTGCGGAAACGTCCAGTTCAATCATGCAGTGGGCAATGCTGTACATGATGATGTGGCCCGAAATTCAGACGAAGGTTCAAAATGAAATCGATGCAGTCATAGGAACGCGAATGCCCACTTTAGACGACAGGCCAAAGTAAGGAGTTAGATCAAAGTGTATACTTAGAATTTATCCCATTTCATGAGATAATGATTGCGTGTCTTCAGCTTGATTTACACAGAAGCAACTCTTTGTGAAATTCATCGTTTCACAGCTATGGTTCCTCTCTCCGTGTACCATGGAACGACTGCTGAAACCCGTGAGTTAACGTTTAAAATCTCAACATGGGTCATGACCAATTCAGCCTAGAATTACTAGAATTGTGCATTTATTATGTGACTGTTTTATGTTTCAGATTTTGGAGGCTACAGAATCCCTAAGGACGTAGTTGTTTTCGCCAACATCCGGGAGGCTCATCATAACAAGGAGTATTGGGGTGACCCGGAAAATTTCCGCCCGGAAAGATTCATCGAGGAAAACGGAAATAAGATTATAAAGCACAAAGCCTACATGCCATTTTCAGCAGGGAAAAGAGTTTGCCTTGGAGAGAGTCTTGCCAAAGACACATTCTTCCTCTTTTTCACGTATCTAATACAAAAGTTCCGCGTCGCGAAGGATCCGAATGGGCCAGAACTTTCTTTGAAGCCCAACGCCAGAACATTTATAATATCGCCGAAACCATACCAGATCGTGGTGACACCTAGACAGATCTAATTTTTGCGTAGTTGCTACTGACATCAAGAAAATACTTTCTTACGGCAATATATTTGCTACATTAGGAATGTTTTACACAAACGTGATGTAATGAAAGTGAATTTTTCAGAACGACTACAATTGCTTGCATTTAATTTGCAGTGATAATCTCGGATTCCTGATGATATACACTGTTTGAACGCATTCATAAACACTAACCGACATAACATTTAACAATAAAATAATATCTAATAAATAATTACTTTAAAAACCCAAACAGAAATTGCATCTTCCACAATCAGGTTTCCGACGAGTTCAGCGAGCTTATTCAGAGCTTTCTCCAACGTTTTAAAAGATGAGACAACACATCAAACAGCTCTCCTTCTAAAACAGATTTTTTAAAAAAGAACTTAAAAGAATCCTACTGGGATGTTAAGATTTCTTACAGAGTTACCGTATTACAAAATAGCTAAGGCAACCATCGGTCTATAGCTTGGAAAACAGGATTTTGAGCAGTCAGAATACACCATCAGATTCAAAATTAGGTAAGGCTGAGATACACAATTAAGTTTGAGGCCTCTATTATTTTGAGCATACGAACAATAATAAGTTTCAAAAGCCATTCGTTGCTTAGATCAGTCGTAATAATCGGTGATTGCGCCAAGTAAAATTGAACAGGTTAACACCCCGTTTGGGGCGTCAGAATCTCCAGTACATAGAACACACCAAAATTATCCACGGTGAGAAACTTGGAAAAGCCCGGATTTGTGACTACATTTTCCGCATAATTCCCACGGAACATAAACGTTTGCAGCAACTCTCGCTTCCCCTGTCGCCCGATTTTCTGTTCCGCGGGGATCTCCAGCGACAGACGATTATCAGCCTTGTTGTTGTCTCCTGACTTCCGCCTTCGGCGCACTTCCATAAACGTTTTCTTCCGGATTTTATCGATGGGCTAAATGAAGAATACAAGTGGAATGCGAATTAGTATAAAGATAAGCACTTGCTAATGACATGGAATAAAAATCCATACGAATTTGCACGCACAATTATAGAAATCCCGGCGCTCACCTTGTCCAAAGTCCACAGTGCGAGCTGATCACCACAAGACAGTAACCAAGGTGCCTGACTAGAGGGAAAGCTCAAGTGACGGACGCGGGATTTGTGCAGAATGAGATCCACCTCCTCAGTATATGGATGCTTTGTGATGTTCCACACCTGAAATAAATAAATAGAGACACATGAACCACTACAGGCCAATATTCCTAGAAATCTTACAAATTTTCATACAGCAATTATGAAAAATTTATGGAAAATATGAAAAATAATAGGTTAATCACCGTTATCAAACCATTTTCATGACCCACAGCAAGTCTCTCCCCATTGGCACAGAGTGCCAGGGATCTAATAGGACTCTGGTGCTTGCAATCCAACGTTTCACAACTCTTCACCTTTAATTCCTCGTCCAGCTGAAGAATATGAATTCCGTCCTCTTCACTACCAACAAACAGCCTACTTCTAGTATCCTCCATTAAGCTGCAGGAAATTCTTATCTCGGCTGTCCAATCGCCCGAATACTTTTCACCCACTCTTTGAATCTAAAAGAATTTACACACATTAGTCCAGGCCAATTTCCATTAGATCGAACAAACTTGCAACTCACGTTCACATGTCCATCCTCGTTGCATACTGCTAGAGCAGTATCTTGAAAGCAAAAGTGAAAACTGACCACCTTGAACAGATCAGAACGAAGAACACGCTGAGGTTGGAAATCCTTAAAAATCTGAAAAAATATACAATTAAAACTTTGCAAAAATCATAATTATCGGGCCCACTGGTTCAAGTTCAAATGTACTACAACTTCATACCAGCACCCTGTCGTAGGATCCTGTGGCTAAAATGTTGTCGTAGGAACCAAACTCGATCCACAGAATTTCTCCGTCGTGATTTCCAATAACCACAGTTGACAGATCCCCACTTTTGTTCAGGATATCCTTCAGCCATAGAACTTGACCGCCAACTGTACCTCCTGCACCGTGTGACCCGTTCTTAAGTAGACCCAGAGCTGAGATACTTTGACCCAGAGGGACAGTTTCTCCAAGGACCTCAGCATCTTTATGAACCTGAAAGACACACAGCAATTTAGCCCAAACGGAATAATAACACAATCAAATGATAATTAATAGAGTAAAGCATAGAAAACACGAAACAGGTAGAAAAAACACCTAGGAATCCATAAATGACAAAATACCAAAATAAATGCTTAAAATGAGGAGAATTTACCATGATCGTCTTCCTTTCAGTGGCACACACTGACACAAAGTAACCACCGTCAATTACGGCGACCCCGGCGAAAACGCAAGTCTTTTGTGGCTCCGTCTTTTCCTTCTCCTCATCCGCGAGATCCCAAACTTTGACCGTTTGATCTGCACTCCCGGATAACAAGGTGTATTCATCCACAGGTGAGAAACATAGCGACGTTACACTCCTACACACAAAAAACTCGGATTAAACTCTACCAAATTTATTGGCCATGTGAACTTTAATAACATTTATCATGTCCAACCCATAGTGGCTTGCGAATTCCCCCAAGTACTGAAACTTATCGAGCTGTAAGAGTACAATCTTCTGATCCCAAGTCCCACAGGCCAGAAGGTCACCACATTTGTGGTCTATAGCTGCGCAAGTGAAGAATCCCCGACTCCTCTTCGTGATCACCTTCTCGATGGACACTTGTATCCTTCCATTCGGCGTGTCAATAAAAGTTTTTGCCCCGACGTTGCTGGAGTAACCATCAGCGGCACCAAAGGGCGAGGTCCTCCCTGACCGAAGAACATATGACACACCGCAATCGCTGGGCGTTCTACTGCCTCTCTTGGATGCAACACCAGTGGGATGGAGGAAACCATCGTGGCTGGCCAACAAGTTTTCAGGGGAAGGCAAACTATTCTGATGCACAACTGAGGAAGACCCGGATCCATTTGTTAAAGGCACGCTGATGCTCGGAGTCACTGGTGGTTTTGTCCTCTTGTCCGGAATTGGACCAATACTTATACTCCAGAGCCCGACCTCATTTTCGCTCACAGTGCAAAAGGATTCATGGTTTCGGAAAAATAGCTGAACAATTTTCATGTGGTGACCCGGGACTTGGCTCCTCAGAGCAGGACGGCTGGCGGACATAACCGTGATTTGGTTCACGTTCACCCCGAGGAGATAATCCGAACTTCCCGGAGGGAACAAGACTTGCTGGCAACTTTTTTCTTCGGCTGTAGTGATTTTTTGAAGAACGGACCCGCTGGAGGACTTCCAAATTAGAATTTCGTTTGCTGACGTCGAAACGAGTTGCTCTCCGTGGGAAGAAAATGTGGATAGCCGTGACGGGAGCAGAGTGGAACTGGAAGGTTCTCAGCTCGTAGTTTCCACTGAAACTGAATGGACGATTTCGGATTTTCGGGGATGGAGACATCTCCGCATCATCATCATCGTTCCAGCTCAATTCCATCGATTAAGGGTGCAAGGTCCCACAATTTGCACTTTTCGTCATCCGAGCCGGAAGCAAACATGTGGACGGAAGCCTTTAACTTGTGCTTTTTGAACGGAGAGTCTGAGCAGTAAACACTTAGCGTATTTACGGGCTCAGTGTGACCTCGAAATACACAGTGAACTTTCAAAGAGTCCAGGTCACAGAGCTTGATTTCTCCGTTACTAAGACCAGCAATGAAGAGGTTGCCTTTGCAACCGACAAATTGGGCACAGCGGACGTAGTCCCCACATGGAACAGTCGCCACTGGACTTTTACCCTGACATGATTCCGCATTCCTGCAAAAATTAATTATGCGGGTTACTATTAAAACATATTTAGATACTCTAGGATGTACATATTGTTGCAGGTGTTAGTAAACTTACTTCCAATCTAAATACACCCGACTCGTAAGTTGCAATGCAGTCTCTTTTGCCAAAGAGGACACATTCGGAAGAGTGGACTGCACCGCCACCTGTACGATATCAATATCCGTGTGACCGTACAAGCGGTAGCCAACCTGATTCGTCAGTTCTTCCAGCTCGTTCAGCAATAATTCGTCTTTAACATTCTATAAAAAATGTAATACGATAAAAAAATTCAGAACCTTTAAAAATGCATACATTACTTCATTTTACAAATTCAATTTCTACATTACATTTCCAGCATCCTTAACCACGAAAAAAGAGAAAAACTGACGGCAGGTGAGATTACCTCATTTGTTATGAATTTCTTGTACTTTCTAAAATCTAGCAAGACATCGGCGGGTCCGGTGATTTTGAGTTTTTCTCCAAGAAAATTCAAATTTAAGTAGATTGGTGGGAATAGGTCCGGGCGGCCGGCTTTGTACAGGTGGTAGCCTACGTGGAAATGAAAGTAGCCGTCATTGGGAAGTTTGTGAAATTTGGAATGGCACTTCTCCTCATATTTTTCGATGAGCTTCTTGTGCAAGGCCTGAAACGCGAACCACATGATTATCTTTACAAATAATTTTGGGAAATATCATCGCCCATCACAATGCAAAACCGAATATGCAATGCTTACTTGTTCCCCACCAGGTTCCAGTATCAACCTGGTTTTCAGGTAGTCTAACTGAAGATCGTGTATCGAGTATTTGTACGAGCCCCCGTCACGCTCTTTAACTGCAAGACTTTTGCGGACAAAATTGTCCATAATATCTTCCACCTTACATTTGCTAACACTCCAAAGGGTCTCCAAAACCTGTGCATACAACAATAGATCAGAAAAAGACAAGATATTTGAACCTACTAAATCAAATACGTAAGAGAAATGAAATTACCTCACACGGAACGCTGACATCGTACTGAAAAATGGCCAAATCCTGATAAAAGGATTTCTCTTTCTCTGAAAGACTCTCAAAGCTTAAGGAAATAGCATCCGAGATGCTTGCATATTCGTAAGTTCGATCCCTTCTCAAACTTGAATACTTGCGTTTAGCCAGAGAGTCGTAGTAATATTCCCACCGATCAATAGCTTCCACCCCTTCCGCTTGATGATCATTCAACAATGAGGCAATCAACGAAATCACCATGGGGCTCCCCTTACATTCCGCATGAATCTTTCTTGCATAACTGGGAAGATCGTTTACATCCTCAACTTTAAGGGCTTCGGAGAAAAATTTGAGCGATTCCTCTTCAGTAAATCCTTCTTTGATACTAACGCTGTAGGACAGTCTTCCATTCACCACGTCCAGAATTGCTGCATCCCGAGTTGTGACTACTGTACGAAAACCAACGTCAAAAGCCTTGATAACTTTGCTACTCCAGACGTTGTCCAAAATCTGAAAACACAAGAGCCATGCCATCGTGAGAACAGTGACTGCAATCCCATTAAAATAAAATTTTTAAATAAAATTCAAATCAAATCAATTATTGGAATATCTATTACCAGGACCATATTCCCACGTCTCACCAACGCATCTTTCAGAATCTCTTTGCCATGATCAACGGATTCTGGGGCTCGCGGAATGCTCAGCTTGTCGCACAAGATGCGCATCTGCAGAATCAGCAAGCCCAAAACGTAAGTCTATTCCTTTTGTACAAAAAATTATTCATTAATTTCAACCTTTTCCACAAGCACATCGTTGGAATCACCACAATCTTTCCCAATGGACAACCAGTATAATTCATCCTGCAGAAAAGAAAATTCATGAGAAACACTTTCTTTAAAAAATTAAATCTCAAATATATGCAGCAGCAGAAGAAATGCCCTCAGCCACCACCGCGGAAGCATAATAAACGCACATCAGAAATCCGATGAGTTTTCACCATGTCCCGAATGACCTGAGTGACCAAGACAGTCTTGCCTGATCCCGCCATCCCATGCACGGCGAGGTAATGGCTCGCCTTCAGCACTGCTATTTTCGACATCACACTTTCAGCCTGCAAAAATGACATATGAGTTCCGACGGCCGGTAGTCACGCAACCCTGCGTGTGCTCCTCATCATGATCATGAGTGAAATGTATACTCACCAAAGCTGTCCTCTTAATATTAATGGGAGGTAATGACTGGATCCACCCCAGCTCTCCGGAGCCCTTCGTTTTGTACTCATGGCCATTGCTATTAGCACGGATATTCGGTGTCATCTCCACTATTTCGTGGTCAGGTACATCCTCCGTCAGTTTATCATGCAACCACTTGTACTGCCGCTCCACCGAACTTTTGAAGGCAGGCAAAACCTTGACATTTCTCTCCGATTTCTCGAGCAAAACTTCTAACAATTTCTCCGCCTTGCTTTGGGATGTTATCTATACGCTCGCAAAATAAATATAACATCCGAAGTTTGAATTTAGAGTCATAAAAAGATTCATGAGTAATAGCATACAGGTATAGATAAGGGAACTCAACAACGTTGTATCGCTGCACTCACCCGATTGTCAATCAACTGCTTATCTTCATAGGTGAGGATTAATTTCTGGAGTAATTCCGGCATCACATGACTCACGTAGAGGTCTTTGACAAAATCCTTGTAATAAAAGTTGAGAAGACGACGAATTCGCCTCGTCTCCTCTTCCTCATCCCGGATGCTCATTCTCAGGACGATGATCTCCCGCCAAAATCCCTATACACTCTACCTCCGTATATCCTTTCGTTTCAATTCTATAAACAAACAACATAAAAAACTCGAATAAAATAAAAGTAATAGCTTCACACACTAAATTAGTAAAGTAGCAAGACACAAATACCTTTCATAACCGCAGTCACTTCATGGCTC